>OX638300.1:4468568-4712301 GCA_951812265.1 Taphrorychus bicolor
AGATAATTAGTGGGCACCGAAAGTTCAGGAAGTTGTTTAAGGGTAATGTATGAGGTTAGTTAGAGCTTGACCGTAAATTTGTAAATTGTTTATTTATTACACGACGGAAACATTTTTAAGTGCCCTTATAATATAAATATAGTTCAAAACATGCCTGTATGTGAAAAGGATGTGAAAAAACTTACTTCTTTCTAAAACGGCTTGTTTCTTTCTAGGATATATTTTAAGATACTAAACCCGACACCTTGGCAAAATCTCCCGGATCTGTAATGGAACGTCCTTACGATTGCAGCTTGAAATAGCACAGAACAGCAACAAAATGACAGTTTTTTAAGATTATCGATGCCAGAACGGAAACTGACCATAAAGAAAAGCCTCTGGCGTGTCGAATAATAGGAACGTCGCCTCGTTCCGTGGAAAACCTGTGAAAGCTTCCTGAATTATTTATATGACGTAAACTCACCTAAAGATTGAAAACACGATAGAATCTAATATAATATATATCTGCCCCTTGCTTTTTCCTTTCTATACCAAAGGAAAAAGACTTTACGTGCAGCTGAATTACTTACTAAGTTGATACAGATTCATCGTAGCTAATAGGCCAGGTTAGCAAAAAACAACAATTGCTATTTAAGCGCTAGCCAGGAAAAGTTTCAATTTTGACACTGAATAGCTTTGAGATGGAAAAAGTAAGTCACATTGAGAGCGATTCGAGCATTACTTTTAAACTAACAAAATTTTTAACATGTGTCACGTACTTTTCTTGTTAGGAAAAGAGACAAAAAAAGAGAAAACAAAAAGAGAAGTATTAAAGGAAGAATTTAATCTACAAACCGCTGCCTATATGCACTTAATAATCTTATGAAGTCGAAGAGTCTGACCAGAACAGCAAAAAACTAAAATCTATAGAACCATTGTGAGGCCAGTAATAACACATGGATGTGAAACGTGGACGATGACCAAATTAAACCAAAGAAAACTCAGATGTTTTGAACGAAAAATTATCAGGAAAATCTTCGGAGCCCACCACGATCCGACGACAAATCGATATCGCATTAGAATGAATATTGATATAAAGGATCTCTACAAAGATAGCGATATCGTGCCAGAGATTAAATCCCAATGACTAAGATGGGCAGGCCACGTACACAAGCTGCACTGTGTACGATGAAAGACTTTTAAGATTGGTGTGGAAGGAGGTTTCAACAGGAAAAAGACCACTCGGGCGTCCCAGAATGCGTTGGAGAGACAATATCAAATCAGACCTGCAGGAAACGAATATCCCTTTCGACCAAAAATTGATGGAAGACCAATTGGAAGAGAGTGCAGTTAGCGAAGACCCACCCAGGGTTGAAGCGCTAGATAACGCTGATGATGAAAAGAGGCAAAAAATGGATGGCTACGAAAATTGTATAATAAAAAAAAATACTACGTGAAATAATTAGCGTCAACTAAGTGAGAGTTTAGTTGAAGAGGGAAGAGAAGAAGTAAATGCCCCTACTCAAAATGCTCGGAGAGTAGGCGTGGGTTCAAGCGCCACTAATTTTGATAGATAAGTCAGAAACCTCCAAAGCTGGATTTTGGAACTGACACTTGGTCGATACAACAATAATAAAGAGACATAGCTATGAAGGTCAGGTCAAAATTACAAAAACTTGAAGATGTTTGACTCGTTATGTGTATTTTGGTCAACAGACGATGTTAGCTTAACCTAAGTCTTACGAGTACTGGTGAAACCCCAATAGACTTGTCGAATATCCTACCAACTACGACTTATGACGTAACCAGCAGTTACGAACTTGTTCTATTGGGTGACTGTGCCCAAAACAAGAAAGTGGAGCCCCGTAAAAAACCTTGATCAGGGATTTCTTTACTCAACACGTGATTACTAACTGCTGAACCTCCTCGATGATATTGAGGATCGCCTCGATATCATGACCTCGACTGACCTCGTCAACGGAGGTGAAAAGCTCTCTACATAGTCAAATGTGCGAAAGCCAAGTAAAATCCCACAGATGTGATTAATCTACGCGCTTTAGATAAGTTAAAAAAAAAACAAATAAAAACGAAGGAATCTTGCGAAGATCCTTTAATGGAATTAACTTCAAAAATTCCTTCTAGTGAAGGGGGTACCAAATTATAAAATGAATTTAGTTCGTAAGAGGCCTGCAATTCGATGGTTGTCAGCAAAAAAAAGCACGAGTTGAAGGAAGCAGAATTAAAATAATAGAAGGAACGACACGGACAATCGATAACGACCTCAACACTATGCATGCTCGAGCTCGATAATATCTCAAATTAATAATTATCGCAAAAGGAAATATTTTACAACAACAAAAACAATATAAATGAAATTTTAAATGCCACCCAGAGTTTGCTCAAATATTTCAATACGAAACAATGTCAAAAGCCGATTAATTAATTAATTTGTCAAACATAGAAGTAGTAATTTAAACCTACCGCCACAAGATTCTATTGTATTGTATTGTATTCAATGTGAGTGGACTTATACATTCTTCCTCCGCGACCTGCGCTATATTGTGGCTAACTAGAAGTGTTACCACCAAGGTGGTAACACTTCTAGTTCTGGAGTTCAGCCTTGACCAGAGAGTACGGGACTCCCAGTACCGGCTTCGGGCCTACGAATGCAGAGGCCATCGCCCCCCCTAGCTAGAGAGTCGACCCTCTCAATGCTTTCGTGACCACGATGGCCCGGGATCCGTACCAGTGTAATGCTGTTCTCCTGCTACAAGATGATCAGAGTCCTGTGGGAGCTCCAAACAGTTTTGGAATTGCAGCACAAAGACTTATTTGCAGCACAAAGATTTATTGATCTACTGTGTCTTCCCTCCTCTACACACAAGTCAATGGTAGGCGTCTCTACCTGAAACACTGTGGTGAATCCGACCAGGTTCTCTGCTATGCAGATGCCATCCGATCTCCCGTACTCTCCGGAGCCAACCCCTTCGTCGGTTTTGGATCCGTCCGTGTATCAGGTACTTCCTGCCAGTTGTAGATTTTTGCCTCGTTCGTCCCAGGCTGCCCGTGAGTTGACCGTGATGACGTAGCAAGTGTCCAATGTATGTTTCGATGCCATTAGGTCGGAGACCATATGTTCAATACCGCAAGCCCTTCCAAGCCAGCCTGGACATTGTTGGTCCCACCATCGAATGGCTACGGTGCTATATTCGTCACTTGTTGCAGCCGGTATGTCGCCTTCATTGCCTCTCTTTCCAGGAGTATTGAAAGTGAAAACAGATCAAGCATGCGCTCCATGGCTGCCGTGAGCGTCGTTCTTATTGCTCCGTGAGGCAGAGACATATTTGTCTTTGAAGAGAGGACAGTTTAGCTTTGATGGAGCTCTGTCTGCTCTTTCGATACCAAACTATGGCCCCATACGTGATTATCAGTCTTATTACCGTCACGTATTTCCAGATAGTTTGTTGTTGTCCCATCTCCCATGATTAGCCGCACAGGTTCTTGTCTCAAAAAACGCAAATTTAGAAGTTTGCGTTCGAATTATTCTAACGTGTTGTTTTGGTAACATTAATTTTTGGAACAAAATAAGAAAAATTTTACTAAAAACTCCTCAAAGTGAAAGCTCGGTGCTTTTCAAGAAGGCTACCTCAGGATAAGAACCAAAAATCATTGAAAAATTGTTATTAAGCGTGCCAAAATACATATTTGCAGTATTTACAAAAATTTAGGTTACATTTATGACCAAAAATAAATTTTATTTTATGTTGAAAATGACTTAGAGACTCTAAAAAAAGCTAGATTTTTTGAAAAATTAAGCAGGTCAGTTAGGGCCAATTAGGGCCAAAATTATTTAAAAAATACTCGAAGCGTCCAAAAATTAAAATTCGAAGTTTCTGGAGAAATTTAGGATACAATTGGGGCCAATATCGTTTAAAAAGTCAAAGATGTATCTAAAGATGCACAAACTGGAAGCGTTGGAGTTTGTTTTATTCAGATTAGAATTGGGGCTAAAATCGGTTAAAAATGACCCACATTGCAAAAAAAAGCAAATTTACCTGTTTTGAGTTAGTGTTTGGGAATTTTAAAACGAATACCTAATGGCAAAACTTTAGTAAAAATAGTTTTTGTACCAAAATAATAGAAATTCGACTAACAAGGAGTTAGGTTAGGATTACGGTCAAAAATTGTAATATTGCTCAGCTCAAACCACGTAAAAATACAAATGGGACGTTTTTGAAAAAGTCAGATTAGAATTAGGAAGAAGTCAG
Organism: Taphrorychus bicolor; assembly: GCA_951812265.1. Taxonomy (NCBI): domain Eukaryota; kingdom Metazoa; phylum Arthropoda; class Insecta; order Coleoptera; family Curculionidae; genus Taphrorychus; species Taphrorychus bicolor. Next base: position 4,472,816 of record OX638300.1, read on the forward strand.
ATTGAAACTAAAGTGAGTTAGAAATGACTTAAAGCGCCTAGAAATGCAAATTAAGATTTTTTTCAGAATATTAGCTTTGGATTAAAGCCAAAATCGATTAAAAAATGACAAAGCAGGTAAAAATGCCAACTTAGACTTCCTAAACAGGTTCAGGTGTTAAAATAAAATCGTTACCGTCGTAACGATCATCAACCCATATTGTCGGATAAACTGCGAAATCTCAACTTTCAATGATTGGAGGCGGATAGATCCAGAAGCACATTACTTTCCAATTTATGAACTACCATGAGAGACCACATTAATAATCGAAACGTTGACGAGTTCGAGAAAGTGAAGTGGCTACTTGTCCTACACTTGCTACCAAACACCTTTCTAATTACAAAAAATGAAGAAAATTGGAAAGTTTCTATTTACATTCCGGTAATATTTTCAATCATGAAAATTTCTAGCTATGCCCATCCTTAAAAAATGCTCTTTGACTAGAGATGGGCAAACAGAAAATTTCTCTTTTGCAGAACTTTCGTAAATGAAACTTCAGCATCCGGGTTTGGCAGGTCCTTAACGGTCATCCACAAGGTCAATCTTTATCAGATAATTAGCATCGGAAAGCTGAGTTTCTGATTTTCTGGATCACTTGAAAAGTGATGATTGGGACATATTTAGACCGTATATCTTTCTTCTGGAAGAAGAGTTGCTCCTTGCTGACAAAATATGTGAACAAAAATTATTCTTTTCTAAGTTTTCCAATCTTGAACAATAAATGGGAAATGGCTTTAGGCTTTCTTCAGGAATCTTCTTAATTCATAATAGTAAAGAAATTACTAATATCTAACCGCTTGAGGGTTGTACATCAACTTCTGTAGCTGAAAGTTACCTGGAGGAATCTCTACTAATTCGAAAAGAAACTTGTGGCTTTGGATCCGTCAACTTTAGTTTCGTGCATTCTTCAAACCACCTGCCTTTTGCATCCTTGGTAGACAACCTCTTCGCGTCGTTCGTGCAACTGCACTTGCGTGCGGAAAAGCATCACTTTCCACACTTGCCAGAAAATAACTATTTACGATAGGACCGGAGCTAATAGAGCTGCTTCAGCAACCTTCTGAGAATAATCAGGTCTGGTGTACAGACTGATCAAGAATGGCTTTTTCACAGTCGTCAGGACCCAGAGTATACAAAGCAGGCCATGAGGGCGAGAGATTTCTTTTGGGAAGCCGCACGACGGTTTTCCAGGAGGAGGTGTTTGCAATACTCGAAGTGGCCACACGACCAGAAGTCAAACAAGGAGGGGAACAGAACATGTTCATCTACTCCGAGAGGCGGTCCTGCAAGCCATCTGCAGGAACAGGACGAGTTCAAACCCTATTCAGGACTGCAGGGATGTTCTACAGTAACTGGCAGAAACAAAAACTACTCGAGACTTTTCCAGTCAGTAAAGAACGTCACCGAAATATCATAATACAAAACCTCGAAGCCAACATCTAGAAAGCGCATTTAAAACGTGGGCAAAAAACGGATGGGTCAACGAAACATATTTCAATGAGTCAACAAAATCGGTTAAAAATGACGTCAACAACTACAATTTTGGAGTTTTTGGTAAAAGGTAGGCTAGAATTTGGGCAATATTGGTTAAAAATTACTAAAAGCGTCTAAAAATTCAAATTAGTAGTTTTCGGAGAAATTCTATGTGGAGTTACGATCAAACTCGGTGTTAAAATTTACTCAAAGCTCTAACAATAGGCAAATTTGTAGTTTTTGAAAAAATCGGGAGAGGCAAAAAAAATGACCTAAAGTCTCAAAAAAAAAGCACATTTGTAATTTTAGAAAACTTTGGGTCAAGATTCGGGCCCAAATCGATAAATAAATGTCACAAAGCATCCAAAAATACAAACTGGGATCACCGTTTTCCTAGGGTTTATTGCTAGGTTTTCCTTTGAACACCAGCTGTGTACAACATCCAGCACCTCTTGCAACGTGCTGGAGATTTGCTGGTACAGGTGGTTTCTTATAAGGATAACGATGTCGTTCGCGTATGCTTGGACCTCGACTTCCCATAGTTCCAAATTAGCCAGAAGGTCGTCCACTAGTAGGAACCACAGGAGTAGTGAAAGGACTCCGCCCTGTGGACAACCTCCCCCTATTGTGAATCTGATAATGTAATCGTTTAATGATGTAGTGATCAGTCTGGATTCTAACATGTTGCGAGTCCAGTTAGTTATGGTTGGTTCAATCCTTTTCGCTTTACTGGCGCTGAAAAGGGAGTCTGTAGATGCATTATTAATTCGATGCCTATGAAAATATCAACAGCGACACCCTTTGAATCCATGGTATCTTGCAGCTTAGCAGCAGCAGTCTAGCAGCTTTTCCAAGCTTTTTAGCTCAAACGGGGTTAGACTGATTGGCCTGAACCATAAGATAGCGATACCGGCACAAGAAGAGGACAGCACCAATCAAAAGGGCAACAAGTGACACTTTGTTCAGTCATACTGTTGGAGACGCAACTGCCAGCAGGCTAAGCTACCCTGGAAAACTTTAAGGTAGTGAAGCCGCAAAAGTTAAGCGTGATCAGTAATAACGATATGCATTCCTTTTCCGTTACAGTAAGTTTCATTTCGTGTTTTGTCAGCGACGTGGACAGCTAAGAAATCACTCTTTCCTCACCATCAAATAACTGTATTAACATAGCTGCGATCCCATACGAAGTGGAATCTGTCTGAAGACAAAATATCCGATCAAAGTCAGGGACGGCTAAAACTGGGCAGTGACAAGACACTCCTTTTGAGTCGAAAAAGCCTTTTGACAATCTGCTGTCCAGTTCCATTTAACGTTTATGCGTAGGATTGGTGACACTGATGAAAAGAAGCCGGGTATAAAACGTCGATACCAAGATGCAGTTCCAGTAAATCGTCGAATTACGGAGACAACCAGAATTTTTGTAGGCGGGACTATTTTACAATGACTTCCACCTTTTCAGGATCTGTTCTTAAACTTTGGGAATCTACTATATAACCCAAATATTTTAACTCTGACAGACAAAAGTTACATTTTTTTTACAGACACTGCTAATCCAGTATCGTGGAGATGATCAAAAACCGTAGAAAAAAGTTTGAGGTGACCTGGGAAGTTCTGAGCTTTCAAATCTGAGGAGGGTAACATGCATCCTTTAATCCGAATATAAAAATTCCGTAAGAAGTTAATGCCAAGTCGATTAAAAGTACACCATGTAGAAGCTACAGCGACAGGATGAACAATACCGTGTAGTTTACTAGACTCCAAAAAGCTCTACAAAACGAAATCCAAGGAAATCCTCCAGAAAGCGGGAGGCGGACGTTACACAACTATCGAGGAGGAGACTCTAAACCTGCTTCTGGGTACTAATCTCCTGGGAGGAATGTCCATACCGGTCTTAAACGCAAATGACAGCCAAGAGTTGCCTAAAAAAGAGGGCTCAAAAAAAACTGGAAGCTAGCCAATAGTGTTATAGAAATTAAGAGAGTTAAATGGGCGGTGCAAAGTTTCTAACCATGCAAATCTCCAAGGTCCAGGCTCCTGTCCACTACGTTCAATGCTAGCATATTACATGAAAACTAACTTCACATCTTTTTTAACAATTGTGGAACCAAAATTTGACTTTCCTTAAAAACCGAGTTTTTTGTAAAAATAAAAAACGGTGCGTCATGCTCCGACAAATTATGAAGATTTTTAAAATTAAGTTTGGCTTACTGTTTTCAAAGTTTTAATTCAATCATCAACTAAGAACTGTGTCGAAGGTTGGTAACCTTTTGTATAAAATTTAAATGTGTAGCTTGCTCTGACAAGTTATAAAGACTTTCGTTAGTTCCGCTATTTGGACACGCACTGTTACATGGTGCCAAAGAACCATTTTTGATATTAATTTATAAATGCCGACCGGTCTATTATTTCATAATAATTGATTTTTATCAAAGTCATTTATATTAAAAATAATGTCATAGGGCGGATAAACTAGAAAATAACGCCCTTGGGCATTATGAATTTAAATTGACAGTCATTTGATAAGTAAATCATTTAAAAATCAAAATAATCATTGTTGTGTGTGCCACGGTAAATGCCCGGCCAGGTATAGGCACCTATAACATATATCAAATCATAATAAATAAAAGTTAATTTTTTAAGTAGAAGAAGTCGGACAATAAACGTTGAAGACACCAGAGCTTTATAAGACATAACTAAAATTATACTTATAATTAGTGATCGACCGATATATACAGTGACAGCCGATACCGATATATATCGGTGTATCGGCCGACTTTTTTGTACCCAACAAAATTAACATAACTCCTAACTCACAAACAGCGATAACAGGCGGGCGATCATAAAACGCACCGCTACTGACCGCTACTCGATCATACAGATCATATCTGACAGCAGTCAGCACTCAGCATACAGTCTTTTTTGGATGACCTATGAAAAATTTGCAGGAGAAGGTACTAGTTCTAGGGAAGCAACCCCTAAGGTATCCTAACCCTCCTGCCAAAACTTCAGTATGTGATCAATTAAAATGTGACATTACACAATAAAAAAACTCGCCTGCAGTTGCCAGAAAGACGAATCCCATTCTATGGTCGAAGGAAAGACAGAAGAATTTTCTGTCTTTCGAACTACTAGCGAACAAATGTTCTCAGAGGCTGGAATTGTGAAATCAGCAAAACGGAATAGGCTAAATCCAGATACAGCTGAAAGTTTAATTTTCTTACATGATAATTTATCAAAACTGAATTACTTATATTAGTACTGATTCGTTTTATAGTGTTTACTATGTCATGTTGTGTCATTAAGTACATTCTTGTACTTTTTGTTTTTAATTTAAAGTTGACTTTTTGCATATATAATCTTACTTTGATGATAATTTTTACTTTTTTTTTTGAAAAAACATATAGCCGATATATTATATAGGTATAGGCGGATATAGCCGATATATCGGTATCGGTATCGGTCGATCACTACTTATAATGCCCTAGGTACCTTAATTACTATAGCGGCATGCTTAATTAAAAGGCTTTAACAAATATGCAGGTAGAAACTGATTTTTATTTGCATAGAATTTCATCATAGAATATCATTTAACTCAAAAGCGGCACCCATTAGCGCTTACGTTCGGCTAAGAGTATCGGTTTGTGCAGGAAACATGTGCGTTTCACAATATGCTTTCAAATTGCCCAGTTAGGGAGTAAACAACACTTTCCTGAAACTCCCTCCATATTTTGTGTGTTGTTTTCTTTATAAACAAGAAATGTGTATCGTACACCGGTGAATTATGAATGTTTTTTATTTAGAACCATGTGTGATACAAGAGGAGTTTAAATTACAAAAGTTTCACAACACCCTAATCTGTCAAAAATTAAATTTTTATTAGTTTTTTGTCACACTTCATAATTGAATTACTAGTATCAAATTTATGTTTAAAAGATGTTCGTTTTTCTAAATATTTCGAAAATAATCCTCTGAGGAGGTTTTTTCAAAAAACTCTCAAAAAAAGGAAACTTTTGCTTTTTTAGCTGACTCCTAAACTTCAGCAATTTTGGAAATAGCAAAACTGCACTCACTTAGAGGGGACAAGTTTCGTAACAAATACTTATTTTGTACGACAATCACGTTTGCGCACGAGCCGTAAGATTACGTAATGTTAATCATAAGAGTAGGAAATGAGCATTTTGTATCAGTTATATCCAACATTTTCTCTACAACATTAACAGACTGGTTATACAGTACTACTGAGGTAAACTTTTTAATAAACAAGAACTTACACTAATACTCCTCAATTATGAGGTTTGCAATGGGTCAAAAATTGCTTACCGTTTCCATATTGAATCCGGACAACTTATCTTCATATGCTTACACCTACCACAACAACGTTAGGATATGAAGTCAACAAAATGGATTGAGGCCATCGTAGCAATACTCAGTTAGGACTCAAGTCAGAATAGACGAAATGGTCTTGCCTCCGTGAGGTTCAGGCCAAATCTGTCGACAGGTCTAAGCATCGTGAGCTGACATAGTTTTTTCCTACAAACTTATTATCAGAGGAATTCGCATTTGCTGTGTTACACTATAGTTATGGATTCCTCAGTCATCTCTTTTTTTTTCTCCTTGTCTTGTTTTGAATATGTTGAGGATTTGTTTATAGTGACTGGTTAGGCTTATGTGTTGGTCGTAAAATGTATTGTTTCATTTAGAATTATATAAATCGTTTCCCTAATTATTTTCTCAAAAAATGTTGTTCCTGTACACTTTGTGCAGATCCAGCAAATCTATACCTTGTTGAAATTAAACATGTTACTAATGGAAAATTGGTGAATGGCCAGCCCGTTTTTGTTGATTTCGGTTTTTGTTGGACTCTTTGCAGTCAGGCTTGTGTTGGGATAATCTGGATTTTAAGTACTGCCTAGTTTAGCCAATACAGAGTGAATCACAATTTGAACACGGAACGTCAGAGAGGAAGTTAGATTGGAATTATAATTCAATAAGAAAGATGCTAAAAACACACTTTTCTGATTAGTTTAGAAACTGGTCGTATATTGCTTTTGATGAAGTAACGTGTTACTCTTAGAAAAAATGTGTTAATAGATGGTAGAGCGAAATTAGTTATTTATTATATAAGTAGATTAGCAAGCCTTTAACCCACGAGAAAAAGATTTAAGGCCTGAATAATATCTGAATTTACTTAAGTTGATTGATCAATTAAGAGTGGGAGGGCAGATGAAAATTCCTGGTTTTTTAATGGAATTCCTGGAGTTATTGGAATTCGACAACTGGAAAAAAAGGTTATAGGGATATAAGAAGCAATTACACAAGAAGTGCGTTTATCCTAATTTTTGAATGTGGACATTATACTCAGTGATAAAATCTATCTTAAAAGTGCCCAGAGGTATTGGTAAAGGGCAAATGTACTGGAGAGAAACCCATTTGAAGCATTTTTGAGAAAAGCATCGGATAAGGAATATTTACCACTTTAGGTAAGAAATTCACAATGTCAATACTTCAATTTATATATGAAACTTTTTATTTTGACCTTTTCACAAGTTGCAAAAATCATGAGAGTCTCAGGTGCTTGTCGATGACGAATTAATCTTTTTGGATATTAGCCATGTCCAAGGCAAAGGCAGTTACTTCCATGTGCTGTACTCATTCCGAAGATTATTTCAAGAAGTTTCACTATCATTGAAGAATCTTTTTGAGTTCACGCTCTAGAAATGTGTCGAAAATACATAAATTTGCGACTTTAAAATTGACCAGCACAATGGAAATTGCAGAAAAAATACAGGTATTACGTAAAGTCCGCGAAGTTGTTGGCATCTCCAGTCCTTTAGAAACTCCATATCTGGTGAATTCAAAAACTGCTGGCTAATATGACAAGTTTGTTTTTGACATAAATGTTAATGTTAATATCAATCGAAGAGCGGTGAGATGTTGTACAGAGCAGGAGCAGGCGACATCCACCAGCGTATAAGATCTATTGCTGCATGGCAGGTGGCTCTCAGTTCCAGAAACAGCCCATGTTGCTCTGTAACTCGCAGGATATCTGATCCAGAACGAAGTGTAAAAGGTAGTCACCAATTTGTCGATCAACCCATCTGCGTACTAGTTTCGGGGCCTAACCCTCATCAGTACAACTTTGGGTGGTAGACAAACTGGAGACCGTGAGTTCGTGGCTTAAAGCCAAAAATTTACCGAAGAGCGGTGAGATGTTGTACAGAGCAGGAGCAGGCGACATCCACCAGCGTATAAGGTCTAATGCTGCATGGTGGCAGGTGGCTCTCAGTTCCAGAAGCAGCCCATGTTGATCTATAATAATGCTCGCAGGATATCGGAACCAAAACGAAGCGTAAAGAGTAGGTGGTCACCAATTTTTCGATCAACCCATCTGCGTACTAGTTTCGGGGCCTACTCCTCATCAGTACAGCTTTGGCTCGTTGACAAATCGGAAACCGTGATTTCGCAGCCCAAAGCCCAAAATCTACCGAAGAGCAGGGAGATGTTGTACAGACCAGGAGCAGGCGACATCCACCAGCGTATAAGGTCTAATGCTGCATGGCAGATGGCTCTCAGTTCGAGAAGCCGCCCATATTGCTCTGTGCTTTGCGTGTTATCGGAACCAGAACGAAGTGTAAAGAGTAGGTGGTCACCAATGCTTCTCGAACTGAGAGCCATCTGCCATACAGCCTTAGATTTAGTACGTTGGTAGATGTCGCCTGTTCCTGCTCTGTACAACATCTCACCGCTTTTCGGTAGATTTTTGGCTTTAAGCGGCGAACTTACGGTCTTTAATTTGTCGATCAGCCAAAGCTGTCCTGATGAGATGTAAAGTCTTAATTTTACAACTTGGACCCTTCACCTTTTTTTTTCTTGCTTTGTTTATCATATGTAAAATGGATGAATGAAAAAATAAAGTAATTAAAGGCAGGTCTTAAATAAATGTCTGTACCTTTTTCCTGATAGATTATTGTCAAAAAATAAAATACGTCAAACATGTTTGTCAAAAGTTTTAACTCAAAAAAACTTTGGAAACCATACTATTATGGCTCCACAACGTTACAATCAGCACGCACAGCTATTAATTCTAAATGACGTTTTGGCGTTCTTGGAGATGGAGAAGATGCAAAGTAACAAATGGTGTTCCAATCGATTGAAACGTGTTACAAACAACCTCAAATACGTTGAAAAATGGGAAAACTACGTTGAAATGAATGAAAAAACGTGGTGTTCAGATGGACAAGGATTATTGGGCTAACAAGTCTATGAAGCAACAAGTAAATAAAACCAAAATAACCGATTTTTTGAAGAACAAAATTCGAGACATTATTTACCGTATCTTAGCAAGAAATGAATATGTAACCATTGCAAACCTTCGAAGAAAACTCCTTGAAGGACTAAGTGGATTTTTCACTTGTTCTATTTCGGCCGTTACTCAGTGTTGTCATACTGTATATAGGGTCTACATGCCGATTGTCGATTCCGGCTTCACTGCAATTTTTCTCTATTTTTTATTGTTGTGTAAAAATATTATTGATATTAACTTTAAAAAAAACTTTGTTTTTGCTATCTCAAGACCATCTGTAAAGTAAGCAAATAAATATTTCACTATTGTTGATAGAAGATCGCACTCACTGACTCGTGGAAACACTACCATGAGCCATCAGGTAAAGACTGTTTTCTATTTAATTTATTCTTGGGAGAATAATAGCTAAATATTTACACACAGATCTAATTTTCTTGTTATATTTACAGCCTCCCTTGGATACGCAGACTCCACCGCCAATACTACAAGGCCCACCTCCAGGTTTAATGGGTCCTCCACCGGGATTGGAAAGTCCATCTCCAATACTAGGTCCTCCACCTGTTATAAGTAAGCCTATGACTGGTCTTCCTCCTGGACTACCGCCGGCTGTTTTACAATCTGTTCCTCCAATGCAGGTAGTTGCTCCAAACTTTTCCGAGCCCCCTCCTGATGGACCAGAATGGACAGGGGATCAAGAACCTCCAAGTAAGTACGACATACATAACAAAGGAGAGTGCTGGTTTTATGAGTTTTTTGTTGTAAATTTCAAAATACCTCAAAATTCTATAATACTCAATAGGGACCAGGCCCACAAAGTAGTTTTCAAGAATATTTGATTGTTGATTCACATATTTTTCTCCATTTGAAACATATATCTTACACAGTCTCTTGTGCAGTTTTGCCAAATTTTCAATGTTAGTGATCAAAAAAGTTGTGAATGTTGATGGAAACATTAGATTTTTGTTGCTTTAGACAATGAACAACTATTGCAAGCCCCACCACCTCAAGACAAACAGTTACCGTCTTTGTTATCTTTGAAGGTGGATCCAGCAAACCATGTGGAGCCAGCTGCTCCAGTTGAACTAGTTCTACCACAAGTACTAGAAGACGTTTTAGCTCTGAAAAATCAGAGGGTAATGGAATTGGGAATTGATGAGGAAGCAGCTGGTGACAAGGAAAAACAAGTGTCCTCTGGTAGTCGAGGACCTTTATGGGAGAAAGTTGATAATGTCAATATAAGAAACATTTTTTCTTTTTCTCTTCGATACTTTATCTTATGTTTCTTTAGGAAGCAGATCCTGTCGAAAGAGGGGGAGTTTGAAACTCGGCCAGATAAAGTCAAGGAACCCAAGGAAAAGGTCAGCAAAAACAAGAAGAAAAAAAAGAGGAAAACCTATATAACCTCGATTCAAGAGGAAATTAGAAAACTCATGCGTTATCCGCATGACCGCAAAAGATGGCTTTTTACGTTATTATATAATGTGAGTAGGTAATTTTGATCATCCATTATTCTGAAGTCATAAAGACACTAAAAAGGGGCGGTCCTTTTATTTCTTTTTCAATTTACTTTCTTACGTAGATACCTATCATATCATATATAATTCTAATAGAATCTTACCTATCCTAAAGTTCTTACACCTATCTAAAACATTACTTTTGTAAATCAGATCACAAAAAATCACAAAAAATAAGTATTTGCTACGCAAGTTTAATAGTTGATTGTGTTTGCGGCCTTATATTTGGCAGCTTTCTTCTAATGTTGGTTATGTTACGATAATAGGTATATCATACCTATTATAATAACTCTGCGACGTACGTAATTTTCATACCTTTTGACGTTAGGCCCAAGTTGTAAAATTACGACTTTTACTCGTTAATATAAATAATAATTCCAAATAAAGTACTGTAAAATCGAAGCGTGGCATTTATTATGATTTAGACTACGGCCAAAAACTGGCATCTATAGAAAAGTGAAAGCTGTAGTGAGAGAGGTGAAAATGTCAGATTTTTCAAATTTATTTTGAGAAGAATAGGTTCTAATTTTGCATCTAAGCGTAGTGTTATGAATTTACAATTCAATATACTAGTGTGTTAGAAGACCTTTAATCCACTAGTGTGTTAGAAGGCCGTTAATCCACGCCAAAGATACGTACTAAACTCTCATAATATAGTGTTCGTAGATAAAAATATTAATAAAGAACAAATAAGGTATCAACACATTTTTGTATATCAGAGAGCAACATGTTTACTCAACTTTCTTCCAAGGGCCTAAGCTTGCTTCCCATATACAAGTAGTCGAAACAAAAATACCTTTGCGAGCCATTTTCCCTAATTACGGCTGGGCACTAATAAAGTTATAATCTAGTCGGAGGGAAGTGTTAAATATTAATAGAAATGCGGGAACTGCCAGCGTGACAATTTTGCACTCGTGTGATAACGCCGCCGTGAGATAAATCTAGGTGGGTATTATAGTAGAGGGATGAAAGTAATAATAATACAACCGTAATATTAGGGTTGTTAATGTTAAGCTAAGCCTCGTATTTCTTTAACCTAGAAACTTAAGGCACGCAATTAACGAATCGTGAACTTTTGTCATCGAAGTGGGTAAGCTGGCCAACTTATAAGTGATGACTTTCAAAACCACCACTCCCCAAATTGGAAAAGTTTTAAAATAGACGCTAGTAAGGCTCCACTATTGGTTAATAAATTATCAAGTGTGTTACGTCTGCAGCATTGTTTCTTTACCTTCTCCCGCTGCAGACTCCAAATTGCTGCATAAATTTTCCAAATGGAGACAACGTGTGCGAAATTTGGTGTTTGTCGGCACTATTTACTGTGCAATGGGTCGCATGTTTGCACATTTTTATTCATTGCGTCTCGCGAAGGATCAAGTTGCCGGATGAAGACTTCTTTATAGTCGAATATTTTCTGCTACGTATACAATTAATCTATCACCACTATTAACGTTAATTTAGAGTATCGATACTTTTTGAAACTCTGCTTTTGCATTGCAAACGAAAATTCCCGGTTGTATCACGAGCGCTATCTGTTTAATTGCCAATTATAGTTTGATGTAAAGGCCTCACATTGTTACCCACCGATGCCTGTAATAATTGAACAAGATGTAATCGAAAATAATTGCGTTTTAATTACGTGGTTTAATCTCCATGAAAATGTTTTCCAATTTTGTCCCTTGATGAGCGTGATTTCAGGCGCAACAAAAAGTCCACATAGCTGCCAAAAATGCCCCTCAAATGCTCGCGTTCCCATAATTTAAGTCTTGACTCTGCAATGTGAAGCAAAACAATAAAAATTCATGAATACGTAAAAGTATCGATTTGGCTGTCGGGGAGTTGAAAGCACAAACACTGGCAGTGAAATAACTTTGCATATAAGAAGGCGTGCATGATTTTTAGTGCCGCCGAAATGGGACATTGTTTAAATATGTTAAGCTTTTACCTATACTTTTACGTTCTAAATTCGGAAAGTACATGTTTCTTTCTAGGAAAGCTAAAGTCAAGAAGGCAGTAGCAATGAATCAGAAAGGCACACATCAAATAAACACAGATCAGACAGCCTTAAGACCAAGCTACTAATTATATCTTGCCTCGTCTCATAAATCACTTTACTGTAGTACCCCTGTTCCTAGGATGTACTGTACATCCTAGAAACTGAATCTCATGCCTTGTTTGTGTGTCGATCTACACAGTTGGTTCGTTTTCAAGACTTCGCGCTTTCATCGCAACAGAAACCGTGCATCTGTATGTGTCTACTATCAAAGTGTAAGATGGTATGCTCAGATAATTAGAGGACTTGCTTACCTTAATTCAGTTTGAGTTCATTAAGGTAAGCAAATCCACTAATTATCTGAGCATGCCATCTTATACTTTGATAATAGACACATACAGATACACGGTTTCTGTTTTTACTGTATATGCTTTGTATGTATTTGTTAATTACTAAATCTACTTTTCACTGTTGTATTTTTATGCAATTTTTGATCGCTGTTTATAGTTGTGTCTTTAATGATGTGTTTATGCATTAAGTGTGTTGTAGAGTTATTCGCATCTGTGAAGTAGCTTCTTATTTGTCTTACACCCGCTATCTACAGTTCTATTGCATTAGAAAGGGAGGAAAGCATACATATAAGTGACGATAACGGCCATATTCACCATCGCGTTATCAGGGTGTTAAAACTTTAACAGAGAGTTAAATATCCACACGGTATTCACAATTACAAATCAACGTCTATCAGGGAGTTAAATTTAACCGCTCGAAATTGGGTTGTTAAACTGCTTAACGAAATATTAAGTAAGAAAATCGTGGTTATGATTTGGCTTTCCCTCTTTTCTCGGTTTACAGTTTCTTAAGACTTTTTGGTATTTTATTATATTTTTGTATAGTTGCTAGATCGTTTTATTTGGGATTGAGTTTCCACTTCTTTTCGCTTTCTAAGTTATAAAACTTGAAGAGTAACCATTTCTGCAAAACTCCTTACCCTTGTAAGTACTCTCTAAGGGTGACTTTTACAAGTTCAAGGAAAACTTCAGATATAACCCACATCGCATTGTTTATCTGTCACATAAACAATGCAATGTGCATCAAGTCTGGTGTTTTATCTTCAATCTGATGTTTTACTTGAACTTGTAAAAGTCGCGTTTAGACGTTTAAACTGAAGATTAGGGACTATAAATTACGTTTCGTAAATCGTTCTGGTCAATTGAAGGAGTAGGGTTTTTAGATACACTATTTACAGTTTTGAAGCTTTCTACGGTGCAAAACTCCTTACTTTTGTAAGGACTCTCTGAAACGTAAAAAGCGAAGAGTAGATTTTATTAATTTGCATTTCTGAAAACATTGTGAGTAATTGAAAGAGTAGGCTCTTGCACAAACGAATTACAATATTGAGAGCTTTGTAAATCATAAAACTTGAAGAGTAACGATGTTTGCAAAACACCTTACCCTTGTAAGTACTCTTTAAGAGGTAAAAAGTGAAGAGTACTGTGTATAAAATCGCATTTCTGAAAACGTTCTGAATAATTGAAAAAAAAGGTTCTTTCAGAAAATCATTACCATTTGAGAGCTTTCCAGGTTACTAAACATGAAGTGTAACAATTCCTCTAAAACTCCTCACTCTTGTAAATACTCCCTAAGGTGTAAAGACTGAAGAGTAGGGTTTATTAAATTACGTTTGGAAAGACGTTCTGAGTAATTGAAGGAGTAGGGTTTTTAGACACACTATTTACAGCTTTGAAAGCTTTCTAAGTCACAAAACTTGAAGAGTAAAGATTTTTGCAAAAGACCTTACTTTCTTAACGACTCTCTAAGACGTAAAAAGTGAAGAGTAGAGTTCATTAATTTACATTTCTGAAAACGTTGTGAGTAATTGAAAGAGTAGGCTCTTTTACAAACGAATTACAGTATTGAGAGATTTCTAAATCATAAAACTTGAAGATTAACGATGTTTGCAAAACTCCTTACCCTTGCAAAAGCTTTCTAAAAAGTGAAAGGTACGGTTTATAAACTTATATTTCTGAAAACGTTCTGAGTAAATGGAAATTTTCACAAACTAATTACCATTTTGAGAGCTTTCTAAGGTATAAAACTTGAAGAGTAACGATTTTGCAACATTCCCTACTCTTATAGGGACTCTCTAAGACGTAAAAAGGGTAGAGTATTGTTTATTAATTTACACTTCTGAAAATGTTTTGAGTAATTGAAAGAATAGGATTTTTCACAAACGAACTACAGTATTGAGAGCTTTGCAAATCATAAATCTTGAAGAGTGACGATGTTTGCAAAACGCCTTACTCTTGTAAATACTATCTAAGACGTAAAAAGTGAAAAGTAGGGTTTATTAAATTACATTTCGAAAAACGTTCTGAGTAATTGAAGGAGTAGAGTCTTTAGATACGCTATTTATAGTTTGGAAGCTTTCTAGGTCATAAAACTTTAAGAGTCACTATTATTGAAAAAATTCTTACTCTTGGAAAGACTCTCTAAGACGTAAAAAGGCGAGAGAAGAGTTTATTAATTTACATTTCTGGAAACGTTGTGAGTAGTTGAAAGAGTAGGGTTTTTCACAAAAGAATAAGAGTATTAGGAGCCTTCTAAGTCATCAAACTTGAAGAGTCACGATTTTTGCAAAACTCCCTACTCTTGTAAGGGCTCCCTAAGACGTAAAAAGTGAAGAGTAAAGTTTATTAATATACATTTCTGAAAACGTTCTGAGTAATTGAAAAAAAAAAATGCTTTTTACAAACTAATTACAGTTTTTAGAGCTTCCTAAGTCACAAAACTTGATGAGTAACGATTTGTCTACAACTCCTCACTCTTGTAAATACTCTCTAAGACGTAAAAAGTGAAGAGTAGGGTTTATTAAATTACATTTCGAAAAACGTTCTGAGTAATTGAAGGAGTAGGGTTTTTACATACGCTTTTTATAATTTGGAAAGCTTCCTAGGTCACAAAACTTGAAGAGTCACTATTATTGAAAAAATTCTTACTCTTGGAAAGACTCTCTAAGACGTAAAAAGTGAAGAGAAGAGTTTATTAATTTACATTTCTGGAAACGTTGTGAGTAGTTGAAAGAGTAGGGTTTTTCACAAAAGAATAAGAATATTAGGAGCTTTCTAAGTCACAAAACTTGAAGAGTCACTATTTCTGCAAAACTCCTTACCGTCGTAAGTACACTCTGAGACGTAAAAAGTGAAGGGTACAGTTTCTAAAATTACATTTCTCAAAACGTTCTGAGTAATTGAAAAATAAATGTTTTTACAAACTAATTACAGTTTTTAGAGCTTCCTAAGTCACAAAACTTGATGAGTAATGATTTGTCTACAACTCCTCACTCTTGTAAATACTCTCTAAGACGTAAAAAGTGAAGAGTAGGGTTTATTAAATTACATTTCGAAAAACGTTCTGAGTAATTGAAGGAGTAGGGTTTTTAGATACGCTATTTATAATTTGGAAAGCTTCCTAGGTCACAAAACTTGAAGAGTCACTATTATTGAAAAAATTCTTACTCTTGGAAAGACTCTCTAAGACGTAAAAAATGAAGAGAAGAGTTTAATAATTTACATTTCTGGAAACGTTGTGAGTAGTTGAAAGAGTAGGGTTTTTCACAAAAGAATAAGAGTATTAGGAGCCTTCTAAGTCATCAAACTTGAAGAGTCACGATTTTTGCAAAACTCCCTACTCTTGTAAGGGCTCCCTAAGACGTAAAAAGTGAAGAGTAAAGTTTATTAATATACATTTCTGAAAACGTTCTGAGTAATTGAAAAAAAAATGTTTTTTACAAACAAATTACAGTTTTTAGAGCTTCCTAAGTCACGAAACTTGATGAGTAACGATTTGTCTCCAACTCCTCACTCTTGTAAATACTCTCTAAGACGTAAAAAGTGAAGAGTAGGGTTTATTAAATTACATTTCGAAAAACGTTCTGAGTAATTGAAGGAGTAGGGTTTTTAGATACGCTATTTATAGTTTGGAAGCTTTCTAGGTCATAAAACTTTAAGAGTCACTATTATTGAAAAAATTCTTACTCTTGGAAAGACTCTCTAAGACGTAAAAAGTGAAGAGAAGTGTTTATTAATTTACATTTCTGGAAACGTGAGTAGTTGAAAGAGTAGGGTTTTTCACAAACGAATAAGAGCATTAGGAGCTTTCTAAGTCATAAAACTTGAAGAGTCACTATTATTGAAAAAATTCTTACTCTTGGAAAGACTCTCTAAGACGTAAAAAATGAAGAGAAGAGTTTAATAATTTACATTTCTGGAAACGTTGTGAGTAGTTGAAAGAGTAGGTTTTTTCACAAAAGAATAAGAGTATTAGGAGCCTTCTAAGTCATCAAACTTGAAGAGTCACGATTTTTGCAAAACTCCCTACTCTTGTAAGGGCTCCCTAAGACGTAAAAAGTGAAGAGTAAAGTTTATTAATATACATTTCTGAAAACGTTCTGAGTAATTGAAAAAAAAATGTTTTTTACAAACAAATTACAGTTTTTAGAGCTTCCTAAGTCACGAAACTTGATGAGTAACGATTTGTCTCCAACTCCTCACTCTTGTAAATGCTCTCTAAGACGTAAAAAGTGAAGAGTAGGGTTTATTAAATTACATTTCGAAAAACGTTCTGAGTAATTGAAGGAGTAGGGTTTTTAGATACGCTATTTATAGTTTGGAAGCTTTCTAGGTCATAAAACTTTAAGAGTCACTATTATTGAAAAAATTCTTACTCTTGGAAAGACTCTCTAAGACGTAAAAAGTGAAGAGAAGTGTTTATTAATTTACATTTCTGGAAACGTGAGTAGTTGAAAGAGTAGGGTTTTTCACAAACGAATAAGAGCATTAGGAGCTTTCTAAGTCATAAAACTTGAAGAGTCACTATTATTGAAAAAATTCTTACTCTTGGAAAGACTCTCTAAGACGTAAAAAATGAAGAGAAGAGTTTAATAATTTACATTTCTGGAAACGTTGTGAGTAGTTGAAAGAGTAGGTTTTTTCACAAAAGAATAAGAGTATTAGGAGCCTTCTAAGTCATCAAACTTGAAGAGTCACGATTTTTGCAAAACTCCCTACTCTTGTAAGGGCTCCCTAAGACGTAAAAAGTGAAGAGTAAAGTTTATTAATATACATTTCTGAAAACGTTCTGAGTAATTGAAAAAAAAATGTTTTTTACAAACAAATTACAGTTTTTAGAGCTTCCTAAGTCACGAAACTTGATGAGTAACGATTTGTCTCCAACTCCTCACTCTTGTAAATACTCTCTAAGACGTAAAAAGTGAAGAGTAGGGTTTATTAAATTACATTTCGAAAAACGTTCTGAGTAATTGAAGGAGTAGGGTTTTTAGATACGCTATTTATAGTTTGGAAGCTTTCTAGGTCATAAAACTTTAAGACTCAATATTATTGAAAAAATTCTTACTCTTGGAAAGACTCTCTAAGACGTAAAAAGTGAAGAGAAGAGTTTATTAATTTACATTTCTGGAAACGTGAGTAGTTGAAAGAGTAGGGTTTTTCACAAACGAATAAGAGTATTAGGAGCTTTCTAAGTCATAAAACTTGAAGAGTCACGATTTTTGCAAAATACCTTACTGTTGTAAGGACTCCCTAAGACGTAAAAAGTGAAGAGTAGAGTTTATTAATATACATTTCTGCAAACGTTGTGAGTAATTGAAAGAGTAG
This sequence comes from Taphrorychus bicolor, assembly GCA_951812265.1. NCBI lineage: Eukaryota > Metazoa > Arthropoda > Insecta > Coleoptera > Curculionidae > Taphrorychus > Taphrorychus bicolor. The sequence continues at coordinate 4,490,813 of OX638300.1, forward strand.
GCTTTTTTACAAACGAATTACAGTATTGAGAGCTTTCTAAATCATAAAACTTGAAGATTAACGATGTTTGCAAAACTTCTTACCGTTGCAAAACCTTTCTAAAAAGTAAATAGTAAAAGGTACGGTTTATAAAATTACATTTCTGAAAACGTTCTGAGTAAATAGAAATTTTCACAAACTAATTCCAATTTGAGAGCTTTCTAAGGTATAAAACTTGAAGAGTAACGATATTGCAACACTCCCTACTCTTATAGGGACTCTCTAAGACGTAAAAAAGGTAGAGCATTGTTTATTAATTTACACTTCTGAAAATGTTCTGAGTAATTGAAAGAATAGGGTTTTTCACAAACGAACTATAGTATTGAGAGGTTTGCAAATCATAAATCTTGAAGAGTGACGATGTTTGCAAAACGCCTTACTCTTGTAAATACTCTATAAGACGTAAAAAGTGAATAGAACTGTTTATAAAATTACATTTCTGAAAACGTTCTGAGTAATTGAAAAAAAAATTGTGTTTTACAAACTAATTACAGTTTTTAGAGCTTTCTAAGTCACAAAACTTGATGAGTAACGATTTGTCTACAACTCCTCACTCTTGTAAATACTCTCTAAGACGTAAAAAGTGAAGAGTAGGGTTTATTAAATTACATTTCGAAAAACGTTCTGAGTAATTGAAGGAGTAGGGTTTTTAGATACGCTATTTATAGTTTGGAAAGCTTTCTAGGTCACAAAACTTGAAGAGTCACTATTATTGAAAAAATTCTTACTCTTGGAAAGACTCTCTAAGACGGGACATATATATACAAAATGTGAGAAACAATATCTTTTGCAAAAACTCCTTACTCTTTTAAACGCTCCCTGCATTACATTTTATGCTACTCGTAGTGTTCGATCGATTGAAGTTCGAAGATCGAATCGATTTTTATTGAGAAAGTTTTGTCCCGAAAACGAAACTATTTTAGCAAAGTTTTGAAACTTTGTAGATGACTGACCCAAAAATAGGAATATTTTTAATTTGCGTCTCTACCTACCTCTTTTGGTTTTATTACTTTCTATAATTTTTCGACTTTTTCAGGTTTCTTAACTGGGCGCTCTCGTAGTTTTAAATTTATATTTTCTTTCTTAATTTTCCATTGTCTTATCCTTCACACTTTTCTATTGTTTCTTTCCGCGATCTAAATTAGACTTTTCATTGTGCTTTCTTCTTCCAAGGGGTTTTGGACTTAAATTAAACTTCTCCAACGAGTAACCAATTGCAAAATAAATTGATTTTCATTGGGACCGTTTTTGACACAAAACTATGTTTATTTAATGAACCCTGATTCTTAACTTTTCAAGTTTCTTTTAGACTGTACAGTTAAAGCATTTGAAATAGCCAATTTTGAATTTCAAGAGTAACAATTTTTCTTTTTTTTCCTTGACAACTTCTTTAGAACCTTCCTCTAGATCTGTGTTCTTCTGTACATGGTATCTTTAGAAATATATAAGTTGGACCATGATTTAACTTTTTTTTCTTTGTTCTTCCACAGTCAAAATATTGTTTGTACCTTCCCTGTTAGCCGTCTTTTTTTTTAATAATTACCCTCCTTATCCCAACATGCTTCTTAGTCCTTTTAAATAGGGCTTTCCATTGAATTTTCATTCTTTTAAGATAATTTCAATATTGAACTTTTTTAACGAATGAACAATCGTAGTCTAAATTCGAAGTTTTTGGAGCAATCATGATATTAACTTTAAAGCCAAAATTGGTTAAAGCGTTTAAAATAGCCAATTTGGAATTTTAAGATTAACAATTTCAGTTTTTTCTTCTTTTCCTTGATGACTGTTTTATTTTAGAACCTTCATCTAGGTCTGCATTCTTCTGTACCTGGTATCTTTTTGAAATGTATAAGTTGGACTCTGATACACAGTGACCATGATTTAGCTTTTTTTCCTTGTTCTTCTGCAGTTAAAATTTTGTTTTCGTCTTCTTTTTTAGACCCTTTTTTTAATAGTTACCCTGCTTTTTACAACGTGCTTCTTAGGTCTTTTACATTGGACCTTCATTTGAATTTTCTTTCTGGTAAAGTAATTTGGACCTAATTTTGAACTTTTTTAACGAATAAAACATTGTAATCTTTATCGATTTTTAATGACACAATTTTAGCCGGAAACTGAGTTTTTTAAAGATATTTGTTTTCTAGAGATGAGTTTTTATAAGGCTTTGGCTCAAAGTAAAACTTTTAAAAGACGAGTTAAAACTACATTTTATTGAAAAAATTTTGATCGGACAGAGGATCTTTTTCTGGAAATTTTGAAACGATCTTGGCATAAAATTAGAAATATTTTTAATTTATGCTTTTAACTTTCTATCTCTTTTGAATTTAAAATTTTTATATTTTATTGTTGTTGTTTTGTTGCGAATTTTCTATTCTTAGACTTTGCCTCTTTTTCTAAATTTTTTTGCATATATATTTATTTTCATTGTTCAAAATTGGATTTCTTATTGGATTTTCAAACTTTCGATGTAATTTTGACCCAAGATTTGACTCTTCCAACGACCGAACACTTCGTGTAATATAAATTGACTTCCATTGAGACCAATTTGATCTAAAACTATGTGTTTTACAATTGATATGTCCCAGCTTTGATTTTTTTATGCGGTATTGGCCCGAAATTGAACTTCAATCAATTTGAATCAACAATTCAAAAATAATTTTTTTTTACTTTCCATGCTACTCGTAGTTTTTTTAAGTTAATAATACCTAGTTTTAATACATCAACTTCACCATGGAGCCAAAAATCGACTTTTATTATAAAAGTTTTGTTCCGAAAATGGAACTCTTTTATCAAAATTTTTAAACCTTTTTAGATGACTGATCCAAAAATAGAAATATTTTTAATATGCGTCTCTAGCTACCTCTTTTTGACTTTTTACTTTCTATAATTTTCCAAGTTTCTTAATTGTGTGTTTTCGTAGTTTTGAACTTATTTTTTTCTTTTTAATTATTTTATTATCTTACTCTACGTACTATATCATTTTTCTATTGTTATTTTTTCTCGATCTAAATTCAACTTTTTATTGTGTTTTTGTTCTTCCGAGGTTTTTGGACTTAAATTGGAATTTTTCAACCAGTAAGCAATTGCAAAATAAATTGATTTTTATTGGGACAGTTTTTGGCACAAAACTCTATTTTTTAATGATCTGTTTGTGGAGAAATTCAAGTCCTGATCAAGGAAAAAAGTCGTTGAAAGAATGGAAACGTGGAGAAATTGAGGTTAGAATTTGGGCTAAAAAATTGTCACAACGCACTGCTTCAAAATGCAAATTTTGACGTTTTTGGATAAAGTAAATTTTAATAATTGCAAAATCACACAAATCGATTCAAATCTTAAAAATTTTTGTATTTAGTAAATTTCGTTTTTGGATGTATTCCAAAAACGTAAGTTTGGACTTAAAAAACCTCAAAATGATAATGTTGTGTTTGGCGGGAAAGTCAGGTTAGGATCCGTATAAAAAATCATTAAAAATGACTCAAAAGGTGTAAAGGTTGCCTTTTAGCCGTTTCTTACGTATTTCCGACTTTTGTGTCTACTAGTTATGTGTCTCTAAGGGAAATCCAACAAGGAACAAATGTACCCACAAGATCGGCTAGAACAATTCTCCATCGAAACAAACTGTAAAGCTTTATTCACCTAATTATTACTCACTCTGTATAAAGAAAGCACCTATCACCTATCAAGGATAGATATTGCTTTGTCACAACCCCCTTTGAGTTTTATTTTACAATTTACATAATTTTACAGGAACGTTTATTAGTCTATTCGAAAACTCCTACCCGGAGTCACTCTGTTAGACTTAATTTCAAAGCCTATTGCAGGCAAACTTTAATCAAGTTGGGTCTGGAAAAAATCTCCAAATTGAATCATTAGTCAGCTCAACCCAAATTTTAATTTAAAAACTTGATTAATTAATCTTCCTGCTTCAGCCATCACCTGCATATGCACCAATTTGTAATCCTCCAACGCGAAAATTTCAGTAACTCAATTTTAGTCGTTCGCGTAAAATAACGAATGGAGCTTTGCGGAATTCAGGTTTATTTATAAATAAACAACACGGGGAATTAATTGTAAAAAATCTGTAAAGTTGTATAGTATTGTAGCGTGTATAATTTCCTATTTTCAAACACAAAAACCATCATAACTGATGTGAACGTTAAACGCAATAAATTGTCCGCGATAGGGAAACAAATCTCGGTAATATTTCTTTCCAAGGAAAATGGTGCGACGCCGTACAAACAACTGAATTTGGGAATTTCTTCACGTTGCCGTGTATTTTCCTGAAAATTGCCTATATTGACTGTTTTCCCGGAAGCCACAGTTTAATCGTTAATAAATCATACATAGAGATTTCTTAACCATTATTTCAAAACTATTAATAAAATAATGGTAGGATGCGGTAAAATAAGAAGACAATTGCCAACAAAGCCACCATTACACAGGCAACTAGATTTCCCATTTTAACAATAGATTGCGAGGATGAAGGCTTGGTTAAAAATGTACGAACATTGCCTTGCCATTATGGCGGTTCGAAACGAGGGAAATTGCCATGAATTACAAAATAGAGCGTGTAACTTTAATACTCGACTTAAGCTGCTCAAACAGCTACCGTTCAAGTCTTGAGATATAATGGATAAACCAAGAATGGAATATTGAGGGAGATTTCATTTCCGTAGCTTTATCACCGCGAAATAGACCAGCGAGTCCCTTCGGCATTATGTAGTTTCAGTACTAAGTTGCAATTGGTTTGTTTGCATTCTTGGTGAAGATTATGCGATCGGAAGTAGATTTAGTTTATTTTCGTAAATTATAGGTGGCTCTGCAGCACCGTTAGTTCAGGTTAGTTCAGCTTAGATACTTTTAAAATTGAGTTGTATCTTGTTCCAATCCAATCGGTTTTGTCATTCAGTCGGTCATGTCATATGTAATGACACCATTACTGCCTTTTAAAATTTTGGATGTATCACATTACAGGTCTAGGACGAAAATTATTCTCATTACTAGTCTAGACCAGTAATAGAGCCCATCACTGGTCTACACCAGCAATGATGATTGTAGTGATTGCTGGTTTTGCTCTATTCCATACCAACCATCAATATTATACGTACTGGGTGAAGGTTTCACTCAGAATGAAAAACACTACCTCTAAAATATAATGCATAAACATTTTTTAATGTTATCCCGAAAGTACTTGGTGGTTGAAAATAAAATAATATACATATTTTCTATGGGAAGATTCATTATTGGGGAAGATTCATTCTCGAGAACATGAACTCTGGACAGTAATGAAACACTTTCCATCTCGTATTTCAATAAACTATTACACATGCCCTTTGTTACAAATATCAGCGTAGTTCCCAAGCTGTTGTCTTAAAATGACACAGATAGGTTAAAACATTTGTTTAAAGGTGGTAGACAATGGTCTACTATTAAGCGAAACATTTTGGACTTCCATTGTCTTTATTGAGTTTTTTACACGATGTATAGAGCTTTAGAACCTCTGGTCGTTTTCAAGTGAAACTAAGGATTAAGCTCGAGGCTACTTGCTTATGTACACGTCTAACCACGCCCACCATTCCTATTGGCCGGATCGTCTCCTCCGTCGACCATCAAGCGACCAGCACTTGTTCGCCGTATCAACGGATGCCAAACCGAAGAGACGTCGCAGCTTGGTTTACAAAAGAGGCCCTCACGGTTTCCGACGAAGACTGCTTCCTTAAACTTTCGTTTCTTCCAGTGCTGATTCCTACTCACACTTTGTTAACGCACCCTATTGTACGGGGTTGAGGTTGGATTGCTAAAATTACAGGAATGGAGGGACGAAAGATGATGTAGTTAGTGGTTCTAGGAATCTGAGTGAAATCCACTGGTGATGAAAAAAAATAAAAAATTTGAATTTTCTGCAATGTATTTTCTCGAAAAGTCAATATTTATTATCCTGATACGTGTGTGGGTAGAGGCATGTACAGGGTGTCTGCACTAGATCTGTACATGGTCTTTCTGTACAAGATTCTACCAAATAATCCTGGGGTGAAAGATTGAGCATTGAAATTGGGCGAACTACTTTGTAATGCAACTAGTTGAACGAAATTTTGCATCAGGTGGTTTTTGGAGCTAGCAAAATCAGAATCCGTCTAAATTTAATTAAAATAATATTCATTATAACAAAATTTTAGTTTTCCTACATGCTTTAGGCAAAACAGTTCTGCTAGGTCAGGCAATCTCTACAAGCACTCCTTCTTGAGACGTTTGATTTTTCAAGTTTGCTGCATCCCTAGTTTAGTTCGTCTAGTTGAATACATCGTAAACTATTTTAAAATACGGTTCAGATAACAGAGATCACTTCAAACATTTAAAAAAAGCGACTAATTAAACAAATAGAGTTACTTATTATGTACACGATTTTTTAAGTTAAAAATAGATTTACAAACAATTACGGACAACTTTTAAAACTGAATATCTCATTGGAGTGCTCTTAGAAACTTCTACCAAGAGAATCTTTTTCCTCAAAATATAAGCGAACACAAATTTAGTAATAAACAAATATTACTCCAGGATATAAAAAAGTTATATCCGTTTAAATAGAGTTCAATATAGCCGCTAGCGTGGCGCATCAAGTGCATCAAAAATCTCTCTTTGATGCCCTGTATTTCGAAAGCCCTCCACTTTTGTTTTAGACAAATTTTATTACGATAAATCATCATGTTTTGAACACAGAAATGTATGGTAAGATTTTGTACATACATTATGCAGATACCCTGTATTTCAAAAGTATACAAGGCGCTCCGAAATTTTCGTGCAATAATTTAACAGCATATTTTAGAACAAAAAAACGTGGATAACAGTTCTTCTCTTCGTTCGAAGCATTTGACTTACAGAAATGGATTACATTGAGTTCATGCCTCTTTTAACACTGCACATTTTTTTATCGTGTATCGTGTATCGTTATCACACTGATATAGGTTGTTCCCTAAGATATATATGCCTTGTTCAATTTGGAGAAATGGTTACCCACTTTGCAGTACTTCTTATCGTTAATGGTTTTGAAAGTATTTGCGAAATTGCGACAAAAATGATTGTGACGCAAAATTTTTACATTAATTAAATATATTGATGCCACTTTTAGTGTTTTGATTTTTTTAAGCAAAGTTATATTATCAATAAGTAGTAGTGGTAGTAGACATTGGAGGGGGGGGCGAAGCCTTGCGACTAGGCCTTAAAGGGCTTTTCCACAATCCCCCGATCCACCCATCCCTACTCCTCCTGGGCCCTCATTCCCTCCACAAATCGACCCGTCCTTCTAATAAAGGAGAGCATCGCGCCCCAACTCAGAGTAGGAAGCTCCTCTTGATGGAGAAAGCCTTCTTCCAGTGTCCTGTAGCGCAGTCGCACCCACCTATAGCATACTCCCAGAAAGTGGTTTGACGACTCTTCCCGTGTTCCGCAGAGGGTGAAGAGTGGACTGTCCACTATTTCTGTGTCTGTGTAGTCTGCAGTAGCCAGTGAGGATTCCTACAAAGCTGGCAGTCCCAGGCACTGCCGATTTCTCCCTTGGGTTTCTCCGGGTTTGGGTAAATTTTCTTGGTTTCTCTACATATTCCTAGCTTTGTCCAGTTCGTCCTTGTAGTACGCTCCCATTCCCACTCATTTAGATTGTGAGAGACTTACCTATTGCTTACTCCTAGACATGGCTCCGGTTCAGTAAAGCACATCTGAATACCACGCTTGGCCTATTCATGGGCGCTCTCGTTTTCCTCAATGCCCCTATATCCAGAAACCCATCTCAGAGTTACCCTTTTTGGTTCTGGGCCAGTGACTCTAGAACATCCCTTTTCCGTCCTGAACGAGCTTTGTACTCGTCTTGCACTTGCTTGTCTTGGCTCGCAGGGCCGCCTGACTGTCGGTGTAGATGAAGATTTTCTATTCTGCTCTTTGTTTAACTTCTCGTCATGTAGCCATTTCGAGTATTGCACAGGGATACCATTTCGAGTATCCCAAAGGAAAGCTCTCGCTCACTGTTTCGTATATCCCGGCTCCTGAAGACTGTGAATCAGCCATTCTTCATCCGTCTGTATACCATACCTGACTATAATCAGAAGGTTGCTGAAGCAGCTCTTCTTTGAATTCTTCTCTTATTCGGATGTTTGTTCCAAATGGCTGTTTTAGTCTGAGCCGAGCGCAGGATCGCCTCTCCTGCGACAAGCCAATTGGCATGTCCCGCTGGTTGAGGCTGGCGATCTGCATGTGACCGCTTCCCATGACTGTTTCCTTCCACTGGTCGCAGCAATCCATCGTCCTGCAGAAAGCCAACGCCTTTCACTTCATCCAGATTGGAAGCTCCGTCCGACCCAGTACGGCATTGAGAGTTGTTCTGAAAGCATTTATGGATAGGCAGACTTTTTTCTGGATTCTGACTAACTTCAACGCATAGCAGGCCTTGTCCACCGCTGACCACCAGACCACGGACCCGTAGGATATCCTCGGTCTGATTACCGCAGTGCAGAGCCAATGCAAGACGTGTGGCTTTAAACCCCACTTCCTGCCGACTGCCTCGCGCAGTTGCGCAAGGCAGCCATACCAGTATAGTTGTCTTATTGCAGGCATTTTCTACGTGATATTTCCAGGTCGGCCCAGCTGTCGATTATCCAGTCCCAGGTACTTAGCTTCAGGCTTTATCAGCAGAGGTTCCACGTGGGTGACCGAAATCCTGTAGTTTTCCTCCTTTTGCTGTAGAGCACAAGCTCGGTCTTACCAAGATTTGTATTCTGACTACATGCCCTTTGCATTCTACCACAAACGCTACGAACGAATTTTCCTGCGCCCTCGAACCTCCTCGGGATGTAGTCTTTCCAAAAGTTCGTCCCTTAAGCGACACGATAGTCGAGGTGATAAGCAATTGCTTTTTGGACAGCCACCCTCGACCTCGATTTCCCTCCGGCGATCTCCCAGAAAAGCCGACACCCTACGGTTGCGGAGCGCCGATCTTACCCAGCTTACCCACTGTGTTGGAGCCCCAAGGGCCTCGCAGATAATTTGTTCTGGCTTTGTCGAATGCTCCCTCGATATCGAAAAAGAGTGCCAGCAGCACTTCTTTATTCGAGTTTGTCTTCTCTATTTTATGCACTACAGAGTGAAGAGCCGTGTCGGTCGACTTCCCTTTACTGTAGGCATGTTGATATTTGCTTATGGGTTGTTCCTCTGTCCTAACGTTTTCCTTAGAAAGGATGGTTCTAAACGATTTAGCGACATTGTAGTCACTTTTCCTGCCTTCGCGGATCTCCGCGCCTCAGAGACGTATCCCAGTGCCACACTCGCTGTGAACACTCTGTTCAGCGACGGAAACACATTGTTCAGTCCCTCCTGCAGCACTGCTGGAAATATACCGTATGGTCCCGCTGCCTTAAATGGACTGAATTCGCCCACCGCCCATCTAATGTCTTCGTCGGTCACAACTTCCCTTGCAAGTCATATTATCAATAATTTACTTAAATAAATAAAAGAACTTTGTCAAAGGGCCCTTCTATATATTATACCGGCATTTTCGTATTAAAACGTAGACGTTTATATTCTTGCAAATATCTCGAAAACGGTTAGAATTACGAAGTTTTTGCGAGAGGTAAGGTTTTTTCTTCCATATTTAACAGAGAGCATACATTTTAGTAAATTAAATCAGCGGGGTAAAAAAAAAATACATTTCTGCATATTTTGAAACCAATGAATCGAGCCTATCTATGCAGAGTATAACGAGTTACCCGAATTACAAGTTTGAAACGATTATCTCCAAAACTGAACGAGCTAAACAAAAACAGAAATTAAGTTTAAATTTTCAAAGCTTAACCCTTCTTTCTATGTAACGAAGCATTTGATCTTTCTTTTGATCTAAAATAAGCTCTTAAATTATTGCACGCTAACTTCGGGACCCCCTATATATATGGTTTTGAGTTCGTCGCCCTGGACTAATTGTTAGTAGCACCTGGGCGCTCATTCTCTTTCGGTTATTGTTTACCACTATTTTAAAAGTCTCTGTTTGGACAATGACTTGGTTTATAGTGCGGCTTTATGAAAATAATCGGTTTTCAGTTTAAAATTTAATGGACTGAGTAGTCATAAGTCTGTTTGATTGGCCTCTTCCAAATTTAATTCTTCACATATCATAAGTATTGGGAAAACCCAATATAAGAACGAAATAATGAACACATTTTAAAACAATTTCAAACAATATGCATTCAAAGAGGCAATAAAACGTGCTGAATGTATACATATTCAAAGAAAGCCGTCGTAGTAAAATATAAAAATAGCCCAGACCAGTTTTTTAGCTTAAATAACGAGGACGTAGAAATGCGTTTGCTGATTTCCCCATTGGTTGTGCAGAAGAATGGTATGGATCGCTCGAAATGATTGGCTGGTGTCTGCATAAATGCGTTCGTTCACTAGGATGCATAAGAGTTCAAGTTTAGTTTTCGTAGAAAAAATATCGCTGTCTCTCGGGCGGGAAATATATCGATTGAAAAGTAGGTCAGCAAGTTGGCTGAAAGTTCGACAAAGTAATCGTTTGGGCTTAATTTTAGTCTCGTGTTCTAGATTAAGTGTGTTTCTGTTATGTGCTCATTGTCGATAGTGTGCAGATTCTCTTCTCGTGCTTTACAATTGGTAAAGGTATTTTTAATTTCAAAATGCGTGTTCTAAATCAGTTTGTCTCTGTTTCTGCCCATAAATCTGATGTACGTGTGCAAAGCTTTTTTATCGTATTGTGCAATTAATATCGTGATTTAATTGCATTATTCATGTTTGTTTCTCCGTCTGTCCCAGTAGAGTGTTATTGTTGAAGTATAGCTGCATTATTCTCTGTCCTGGACTGACCAAATCTTGGCATAGTTAACCAAATAGACGTAAATTGTGCATTGAAAGTATTTTTAAGTGTTTAATCAGCCATTTACTCTCTTGTTCTTTTTTTACTGAATCAATAAGTAATGAAGTATATATAAGTAAATGAGCTTGAGAACTTTTTAAAAGTTGCGTTCAAGAATTTAATTTAGTTTTAGTATTGCTGACTTGTGTCATGTGGTTTCTGTTGTAATAAATATCAACTCCTACCTTTGATGAGAAATTTTTTAAAGAGGTGTCCTCGCCAATATGTATAATTTTTGATTTTGCATTTTTCTTCTTTTGAGACATATTTAGTTCTTCAATAGGCTTTAATATAATTTAAAATTGATAAATGATTAAGTGGTATTTCTAGTCTAGTATCAGCTAGAGGAGGCTAGGCGCAATCAACTAATTGTATATTTTTCAACTGAACTTTTTAACGGAATTTCCCAACATAATTTTAAATATCGCAGTTGTTGGGCTTACTATTTTCAAGAGAAAAATATATTCTTGCTTGATGTCAATAACCCGACCGGTTTCTAACTATTTTCAGCTGAGACTGAAACAGCCATTTGGGATTAACATCCCAACAAGAGATGACTTCAAGGAAGAGCTGCTCCAGCAACCTTCTGAGAGTAATCAGGTATGGTATACAGACGGATCAATAATGGCTAATACACAGTCGTCAGGAGCCGCAATATACAAAGCAGGACATGTAGAGTGCGAGTGCTTCGCCTTGGAAAGCCACGTGACGATTTTCCAGGCGAAGGTGTTTGCAATGCACGAAGTGGCCACACAAAGAGGTGTCAGACAGGGAGCAGAGCAGGACATCTACATCTACTGCGACAATCTAGCGGCTCTGCGAGTCATCTGCAAGAGCGGAACGAGTTCAAAGCTCGTTCAGAACTGCAGGGATGCTCTAGAATCACTGACAGAAACAAAAAGGGTAACTCTGGGATGGATTCCTAGACAGCGTGTCGACGTTTTGTTTAAGCGCGCTTCCCAGCCATGCTTTACTAAACTAGAGCAATGTCTAGGAATAAGTAAAAGGTAAAGGGCAAACTGGATACAGTCAGGAATATGTATACAGACCAAGGAAATCTACCCTAACCCGAATAGATCCAAGGCCTTGTGGCTTCTTGGGAGAAGCCGGCAGTGCCTGGTAGACCTTACAGGAATCCTTACTGGATACTGCAATCTAAACAGGCACATGCACATTCCTAGGAATGGCGGACAGTCCACTCTACACCCACTGTGGGACAAGGGAAGAGTCGCCATACCACTTTCGGGTAGTGCGCCACGCTTTTCTTCTTTTCTTCATCCAGGTGACCTTCCGACTCTAAAATGGTACGGGATACTCTCCTGCATTAGAGGAACGGGTCGACTCGTGGAAGTAATGAGTACCCTGGTGGAGTAGGGATGGGTAGACCGGGGGACTTTGAAAAGGGCCTCTAATGTCTAGTCGCAAGACTTCGGCCCCCCATGGTTTATTACTACTATTACTTCTAACTATTTTCAGTTTAATATATTAACAAATTACAGAGTAATTAAATAACTGAACAAAATGTCTACCATTTTTACAAAATACATTTTTCAATTGCTTTTTTAATTTTTTTATTATTATTTAACGCATTGTATATCGAAACGGAGCAACGTTTTATTAAGAATTGTTTAGCTAAATCACAAAAGGAAATACACATTATTAATCAGATTGCAGTCAACAACGGAAATGACCTTACAATAACATATAAGCTAATAAAAAGATAAAATCAGGGAAATTGTAACCTTGCTTACGCCCCCTCGTCTGCGAATGCTATGTTCGGAAATTTTATAGTGCTTCCGCTTATTAGGAGCCCACTTACTCGCGACATATCCGAGATTGTGATTCATCCTGTATTGGTCGCATCTTTCGTTCTCTCTCGATTATGTAAACAGTCCATCTGGTTAGTATCTTAAAGACAAAAACCGCAGCTTTGATCCTCAATCTGATGCTATAATCCTCTACCACGTTACATCCAAGAACCGAAACCGGCCAGATTTTACTGACGATATGGAGATCATTTGTGAAGGTGTTCAGTTGTCGGTCCGGCTTCTTTTTGATATGGAGATCAATATTTTTTCTTTTTGAAATCGAGATTTGATAGATCAATAAAGACATTCAGAATGAAACAATCTGGCTACTTCTTGCCGAATATTGGGGAACTGGCCTGCCTGGTCTTTGTATTATTTTCTGTTATTTTTTGCTTGTTAACTTTAGGAGTTGTAGATATAATAACTAACGGATACCGTGCACCCTGCAAGACTGCCGGTATTAGCGGACATCGAGGTCTTGACGAATTTTACATACAATTTGCAGGGTAAGAGATGTTTTCAACTAGCCATAACTTGTCAAATTTTTACCTCTGATGATGCTTAATGCTGAAACGCAAACGCGAATGCGGTCAGCAACAGCGAAAAAAGATAGTAAATGTAACATTTACAAGAAGAAAAGGAATCTTTTCTTTCCCTTCAGCGTTTTAACGCCGTGCACACTTTTATAAATCATATTATGTTGGATCCATTTATTACAGACCACCCAGTATGGTCCGCTTCTAACGTTGCATGTTTCTTCTCTCAAAGGGCAAGCTAGCCCGGTATTACAATGGTGCACGTTTGTTTACATTACTTTATCCATCCCGACACTTGATATCCTTGTAAATAAACCTTGCGTGGCTCGTCTTTACACTGGATGAACCTTTGAAATTATTCAAACAAACATACCTTAACCGCCCCTAAATCTGCACAACCGCCCGAGATATTTGACTCTTAATCGCCGCTTTTGCCGAAATAAAAAGCTAAATCAACATCATTTCATTTACATATAAAACGCCCGAAGGCCGGTGGATGCTCATCCGAATATTTGACAAGGGGCTCATATGCATATTTTAGCTTAAATAAATATTTCCTCTGATTGTCTTTATTCCCCTTTTTCGTGTTTCTGAATGTAGCCTTTTTTAAACCTGCGGCAATAATTCTTATTAAATCGCGCAAATATGACCCGCTTTTCTTTTGAATACTTACGCATGGGGTGCGAAAAATAGCTATTCTAAAATGTTTGAACATTTATTATTGCAGACTACAGCGAAATACTTTAACTCACAACATGGAAACAAATCCGCCATTCTTCTAGTTTTAATAGCAGAATAATTATTTTATTGCCCAATAGTTAAGTTCTTTTAACTAAACCAAACCATACGTAACCACGTAAAAAAAAACAATTTAAATATTTAACAAAACATTTAACATAAAGGGGACATTTAAATCGCTTCTCACTATGCTCAGATAAAAGGTTTTTGGTATATGCAACTCTAGTCCATAATATACTGTAACGAAGTTACTATTTATCCTGCCCTATATTTATTCATACGGAAAATTAGTTCATAGCAAAAGGTTTACGGAAAAGTTTCTTAAACCGCGTACCTAGAAATAGGACAATTGGCGTCGTTGCGCACGACACCCCGCAGGCAGTAGTACCGCTATATACCCACCTCTCCCACTCCTGCACCTGCCCTACCGCTATAAAACAGCACGGACCGGCCCAGTGCTGCCAGACCTAGCGTTTTTGCGGTAGATCTACCGTTTTGAGAGTTCGTCTACCGTTCTACCGCAGAGACCTTAAAATCTACTAATTCGAACATTCGGAAATATTAGTGAATAAAACAAATATTTGATAAGCTATTATCATATAATAACAGCGCTGTGTATAAAATGTAAAAATCTTAACAATATTACTCTGAGTCTGAATAACATAGGTACAAATATATGTATACCCAGGTAGCACGATGATGTGGCAATGACGGCATATGTAACGTCGGAATAACCTAAAACATGACGTCAAAATGACGGGCCTAAGTCACAGCCCACTGACGTCACCTTACTGACGTGAAACCGTCGTCAGCTTCGTGACGTGATAGTAACCTTTAGTTTACTGACGTGAAACTGACATCAGCTTGGCTACACAAAATCAAGTAACTCTGACGTCAGTGCTACGTCAAGAATTTTTTTCACTATAAAAAAAAAATCACAGTTGCCTTCTAGAATTTTAACTTTGTTATTTTGTTTGATACGGCAAAAAGTTATGAACGAGTAAATTGACAAGATGGACGTCTGTCAACACATCCCAGGCGGAATAGTGACGTTATTTTGACGTAATTATTTGGTAAGCATTGGTTACCAAAGACGTGATGGGATGACGTCTAAACAACGTCATAATGAGAATGACGGGCGTAGGTCACAGACCGATGAAGTCGTTTGGCCACGTGTCATAACGTTACTTTGTGACGTCAAAATCACGTCACTTTGCGACGTGAGAATGACGTTAATTTACATTATTTTCTACAAACGGTTTCTCTTCTGAGGTGTATATTTTTGACTACGTCAATGAGTTGAAAAGCTTCTAAAATCCAAATTTTCTACTACCTTTTTGATTTTCACTTGGTAACAAGAAATTATAAGCTCTAAAAGTAACACAAAATTTAACAAAATAAACTTTACTAACAGGAAATTTTAGTCTAAAAATAACAGGAAATTTTTTAATTTTGCACAAAATGTTTAAATTTTGACTAAAATTGTGTGTTATAATTTTAGTCTCAAGGTAAAACAATTTTTTTTTAACTTTGAATGTAGTAACAGGAAATTGTAGTCTAAAGGTATCAGAAAAATAAAAAAAAATTACTTACTGATAAGAAATTTTGATCTGCAAGCAATATCAAATTTTTAAATTTTAACTTTAGTAATACGGAAATTTAGTCTAAAGCGTAACACGAAATGTTTTATGTTTGACTGGGTAATAAAAAATTGTTGTCTAACAGTAACACAAAATTCCGACATTAGTAACAGGAAATAAAAAAACGTAACACAAAATTTTTTAAATTTTGATTGCAGTAACACGAAATTTTAGTTTAAACGAAATTTAAAAATTTCTACTTAGCAATGAGAAATTTTTATCTGAAACTAACACAAAATCTTAAAATTTTGACTTGCATTGTTAGTCTAAACGTAACGCATTTTTTTTTACTTTTATCTCCTAACATTTTGGTCTAAAAGTAACAGAAAATTAAAAACTTTTGACCTCAGAAACAGGAAATTTTAGTCTAAACGTAACACAAATTTATTGAATTTTGACTGTAAGAACACGAAATCATACTTAGTAACAAGAGATTTTTATCCGAAAGTAGCATAAAACTTTTATTTTTGACTATAATAAAAGAAAAATTTATTTTAAAGCGTAACACAATATTTAAAACTGTTTGCTTAGCAGCGAGAAATTTTGTAAAAGTAGCTAAAACACAAAATTTTTAGTTGAAATGTAGGTCTAAACTATTTTTTTTAATTTTGACTTAGCAACAAAAAATTTTGTTCCAACAGTTACACAAAAAAAAAAAATTACGTTAGTAATAGGAAGTTTTAAGCTAAACGTAACACAAAATTTGTTTAATTTTAAATTTAATAACCCGAAATTGTAGTCTAAAGGTAACGCAAATATAAACAAACAGTTAGTAACAAGACATTTTGTTCCGAAAGTAACAACAAATCTTTAAGATTTGACTGTGTTAACAAGAAATTTTAACTAAGTGTAACACGAAATTTTGGTGTTGAAGTAACACAAAATCTTAAAATTTTAACTTGAAATTTTTAGTCTAGACGTAACACAAAATTGTTTAATTTTGACTTGGTAACAAGAAATTGTAACATGAAAAAGTAACAAAAAATTGACGAAATTTTACTTTAGTAACAGGAAATTTTAGTCTAAGCGTAACACAAACTTATTGAATTTTGACTGTAAGAACACGAAAGTGTAGTCGAAACGTAAAACAAAAAAAAATATTTAGTAACAAGAAATTTTTATCCGAAAATAGCATTAAATTTTTAAGTTTTGAATTTAATAAGACGAGAATTTATTTTAAATCGTAACACGAAATTTAAATTTTGCCTTAATAAAATGAAATTTCGGTCTAAGAGTGAGTAACACATTTTTTTTTAATTCTGACTGTATCAACACGAAATTGTAGTTTAAACGTAACACAAACATAAAAAAACAGTTATTAATAAGAAATTTTGTACCGAAAGTAACATCAATCTTTAATTTTCGACTTTGAAAAGAGGAAATTTTAGCGTAAATGTAACACGAACTTTCGGTCTGAAAGTTACACAAAATTTGACTTTAGTAACAAGAAACTTTGTTTCCAAAGTAAAATCAAATCTTTAAGTTTCGACTTTGGTCACAGGAAATTTTAGCTAATGTAACACGAAATTTTAATCTGGAAGTAACACAAAATCTTAAAATTTTAACTTTAAATGGTAGTCTAGACGTAACACAAAATTGTTTAATTTTGAGTTGGTAACAAGAACTTGTGGTCTAAAAGTAACACAAAATTTAAAAATTTTGGGGTTTCTAACAGAAAATTTTAGCCTAAATCTAAAAAAAAAATTTTAAATTTCGACTGTAGTAACAGAGAATTATAATCTGAACGTAACACAAAATTAAAAAAAAATTATTTAGGAACCAGAAATACTTCCATTACATTGATCTGAAAGTAACATCAAATAAGTTTTGACTCTAGTAACGTGAAAAATGTGCCTAAAGCATAATACAAAATTTAAAACTTTTAAAAATGTTAATGTAACCGTAACACGATTTTTTTTTAATTTTGGCTTGGTAACCAGACATTTTGTTCTAAAAGTAACACAAAATTAAAAAATTTTGATTTTGGTAACAGAAATTTTTAGCCCAAACTTTTTTGATCCAAAACTAACTGAAATTTTACTACTAACTCAAAGTCTGTAAGAATAGGTGTGGAAAGTATTGCGGGTGTAGGACTTGAAAAATGCACTTCACACTTTTGGAATTATCAACGTTTCAATCCTTTATTGGATCTTCATCAGGGCTAAAACATTACAAATTCGTTACAATTATTATGATATACATCTCCACAATGTAAATTAGCCTGAACAATATAAATAGAAAAAAAAAACCACATAAAAGAAACTATATCACTAAGTAGTTAATATTCTGCATGCCTTTTTCAGTGAGTTAATATAGTCGAGTTCTAAGGTGTAAAATTCTTATCCATTAAAACACGCATAAAGTCTATGGCTGGTTTAAGAACATGTGTCATTCAAGTAGCCTTAGCGTTTTTGTAATGTTTTAGCCCTGATGAAGATTCATTAAAGGATCGAAACGTTGGTAGTTTCAAAAGTGTGAAGTGCATTTTTCAAGTCCTAACCCGCAATACTTTCCACACCTATATCTATAAAGACGCGAAGTATCATGATGTCTGTAAGAGTGTAAATTAAGTGTTTCTAGACAAATTCAGGTTGATTAAGATCAAAATGGGTCAAAACATGACACAAGATGTCTAAAAATGCTAATTTGAGGAATCTCAGACTAGGCGTTTTAAAAAAGTGGTTAAATGTGTACAGACAGTGTCTAAAAGTGCACATTTGGAGTCTTTGGAGAAATTCAAATTTATTTAAGAATGCCAATTTTGATGTGTTTTAACTCAAATTAAGGTTGAAGCGGTGAAAAATGTCCCAAAGTGTGTAAAAACGCTAACTAAGATTTTCTCGTCAAATTCAAGTCAAGAGTAGTGTCTAAAAATCCAAATTTGGAGTTTTTTGGGAAGTTTGGGTTAGGATTAGAACCTGAAGATGATAAAAATTACACAAAGCGTTTAAATGTGCTAATTTGGAATCTTTAGAAAGATTCAGAATAAATATTACGAATTTTTTCTAAAAATGACAATTTTATTTTATTTTTAACAAAAATTCAGGTGGTGTAAAAATGCAAATTTAGAGTTTCTGAACAAGTTCAGGTTAGGATTAGGTTCAAAATGAGTTAAAACATGACTCGAGCTGTCTAAAAATGCAAATTTGCAATCTTTGGAAACGTTAAGGTTACGACTAGACCCAAAAGTAGTCAAAAATTTAAACAAAACATCCAAAAGTGCAAATCCGGAGTTTTTGGTGAAATTTAGGTTAGAATTAAAAACATGACACGAAGTGTCTAAAGATGTAAATATGTGGTCTTTGAATAATTTTCAGTAAGGATTAAATTACAAAATTATGAGTTTCTAGAAAAATTCAGGTTATGATTAGGGTCAAGTTGGATTAAAACATGTCACAAATTGTCTAAAAATGCAAATTTGCGGTCTTGTGATAAGTTCAAGTTAGGATTAGAGCCAAAAGTGGTTAAACATTTACACAAAGCTTGGAGAAATTCAGGTTAGACCTAGGACTAAACTTGATCAAGAATTTCTTTCCATTTCTTCTAAAAATGACAATTTTAATGATTTGTTGCTAAAATTTAGGCAAAAATTGGTGAAAATAACTCAAAGTCTGTAAAAATGTAAATTAAGAGTTTCTAGACAAATTCAGGTTAGGACTAAAGTCAATATGGGTTAAAACATGACACAAGATGTCCAAAAATGCTAATTTGGAGAAATTCAAACTAGGTGTTTTAAGAAAAGTGGTTAAAAGTTTACAGAAAGTGTCTAAAAGTGCAAATTTGGAGAAATTCATGTTCGAATAGTGCATAAATTCGATAAAAAATTACTCATTTCATCTAGGAAAGCCAATTTTGATGTGCTTTCACTAAAATTAAGGTTAAAGCCGTGAAAAATGTCTAAAAGTGTGTGAAAACGCTAAATAAGGTTTTCTCGTCAAATTCAAGTCAAGAGTAGTGTCCAAAAATGAAAATTTGGGGTCCTTTGGAAATCTCGGCTTAGGATTAGAACCTAAAGGTGTTAACTCTTACACATTTAGAGCCTAAAGTGTCTAAATGTGTAAGTTTGGAATCTTTGGAAAGGTTCAGAATAACAACTACGAATTTTTTCCAAAAATTACAATTTTGTTTCTTTTTGACAAAAATTACGGACAAAATCGGTAAAAACTAACTCAAGGGGTGTAAAGATGCAAATTTAGAATTTCTGGACAAGTTCAGGTTAGGATTAGGTTCAAAATGAGTTAACACATGATCCGAGGTGTCTAAAAATGCAAATTTGCAATCTTTGGAAAAGTTAAGGTTACGACTAGAGCCAAAAGTAGTTGAAAATTTACACAAAACATCTAAAAGTGCAAATCTGGAGTTTTTGGTCAAATTTAGGTTAGAATTAGGGTTAAAATGTGTTAAAACATGACACGAAGTGTCTAAAGATGTAAATTTGCGGTCTTTGAATAATTCTCGGTTAGGATTAAATTAGAAAATTAAGAGTTTCTAGAAAAATTCAGGTTAGGATTCGGGTCAAGATGGATTAAAAGATGACACAAAGTGTCAAAAAATGCAAATTTGCGGTCTTGTGATAAGTTCAAGTTAGGATTAGAGCCAAAAGTGGTTAAATATTTACACAGAGCTTGGAGAAATTTAGGTTAGAACTAGGATTAAACTTGATCAAGAATAAACCATATCTTCTAAAAATGACAGTTTTACTGATTTGTTGCTAAAATTAAGGTAAAAATCAATGGAAATGACTCACAGTAAAAATCAATGTATCAAGATGAATAAAAACATGATCCCAAGAGTCTAAAAATGCAAATTTGCGGTCTTTTGTACCTACGGTGACTAAACTTGATTAAGAATTAACCGCTTCTTCCAAATATGAGAGTTTTAATTATTTGTTGCTAAAATTAAGGTAAAAATCGGTGAAAATGACATAAAATGTGTTAAAAAATAGGGATTAAGAATTTCTAAATAAATTTAGGTTAGGATTAGAATCAAAATGGGCACAAGGTGTCTAAAAATACAAATTTGCAGTCTTTGGAAAAGCTCAGGTTACGATTAGAAAGTATTTAAGAATTTTCACAAAACGTCTAAAAGTGCAAATATGGAGTTTTTAGAGAAATATAGGTGAGAATTAGGGTCGAAATGAGTTAAAACACGATACAAAGTGTCTAAAAATGCAAATTTGCGTCCTTTGAATAATTTTAGGTTAGGATTAGATTAGTAATTTGGAAGTTTCTAGAAATATTCAATTTAAGATTAGGGTCAAGATGGATAAAAACATGACACAATGTGTCTAAAAATGCAAATTTGCGTTCTTTTCGTAAGTTCAGGTTAGGATTAAAGACAAAAATGGTTAAAAATTTACACAAACCTTGGACAAATTCAGGTTAGAACTAGGAATAAACTTGATCAAGAATGAACCATTCCTTCTAAAAATGACAATTTTAATGATTTATTGCTAAACTTTAGGTAAAAATCGTTTAAAATGACTGAAAATATGTCAATTAAAAGTTTCTAGACAATTTCAGATTAGCATTAGTGTCAAAATGGGCACAAAGCTTTTAAAAATGCAAATCTGTAGTCTTTGGAAATGTTCAGGTTACGGTTACAGCCAACAGTATTTAAAAATTTACACAAAACGTCTAAAAGTGAAAATCTGGATTTTTTGGAAAAATTTGGGTTAGAATTCCGGTCAAAATGAGTTAAAACATGATATAAAGTGTCTAAAAATGCAAATTTGCGGTCATTGAATAATTTTAGCCTAGGACTAGATTAGTAACTTAAAAGTTTCTAGAAAAATTCAGATTAGGATTAGGGACAACATGGATTAAAACGTGACACAAAGTGTCTAAAAATGCAAGTTTGCGGTCTTTTGGTAAGTTCAGGTTGGGATTAGAGCCAAAAGTGTTTAAAAATTTACACAAAGAATGAAGAAATTCAAATTAGAACTAGGACTAAGCTTGATCAAGAATGAACCATTGCTTCTATAAATGACAATTCTAATTATTTGTTTCTAAAATTAAGGTAAAAAATCGGTGAAAATGACGCAAAGTGTGTAGAAATGTATATTAGGAGTTTCTAGAAAAATTCAGGTTAGGATTGGAGTCAAAATGGTCACAAGGTGTCTAAAAATGCAAATTTACAGTCTTTGGACAAGTTCAAGTTACGATTATAGCCAAGAGTAGTTAAAAATTTTTACGAAACATCTAAATGTGTAAAAGTAGAGTTTTTGGAGAGATTTAGGTTAGACTCTGGTCAAAATGAGTTAAAACATGATACAGTGTCTAAAAGGGCAAATTTGCGGTTTTGAGTAATTACAGGTTATAACTAGATTAGTAAATTAAATGTTTCTAGTAAAAAATCAGGATAGGATTAGGGTAAAGATGGATAAAATAAATGACACAATGTGTCTAAAAATCCAAATTTGCGTTCTTTCATTAAGTTCAGGTTAGGATTAAAGCTTAACAATTACACAAAGCTTGGAGAAGTTCAGCTTAGAACTAGAACTAAGCTTGATCAAAAATAAACCATTTCTTCTAAAAATGACAATTTTAATTATTTGATGCTAAAATTAAAGTAAAAATCGGTGAAAATCACTCAAAGTGTGCGAAAATGTAAACTAAGAGTTTATAGACAAATTCAGGTTAGGATTAAGGTCAAAATGGGTTAAAACATGTCACAAGAGAAAGACACTCTAGGATTAAGGCCATGATTGGGAAAGATTAAAATTAGGATTATAGCCAAAATCAGTAAAAAACTCAGTGTCAAAAAAACACAGGTTGAAAGTTTCTCGGCAAATAAGGTTTAAAATTGGAGTCAAAAGTGTTTAAAAAATTACAAAGGGCTGCAAATTTGGAGTCTTTAAAGAAATGCAGCTTAGAATTAAGACTAAAGTCGAATATGAATGATCTATTTAACTTAAAAATTATAATTTTAAAGTTTTTTGGTTAATAATAAGGTGAAATTGGTGAAAAATAACTCAAAGTGTGTAAGAACACAAATTCCGAATTTCTCGACAAATTCAGGTTAGGATTAGAGTCAAAATACGTTAAAACGTGAAACAAGGCGTCTAAAAATGCTAATTTGCATACTTTGAAGAAGTTAGGCCCAAAAGTGGTTAGAAATTTACTTTATTTAAAAACGTCTAAAAGTGCAACTTTAGAGTCATTAGAGAAATGCAAGTTAGAATAGGTACTAATTCAGTTAGAATTAGGATTAAAATCGATAAAAAAATCACTCACCTTAACTAAATATGCAAAATTTGATGTCTTTTGAGAGTCACTAGGATTAAGTCCAAAATTAGTTAAAAATTACTCAAAACGTCAAGACTGCAGATTAAAAGTTTAGGCCAAATGCAGGTTAGGATTGGGGAGGTTGGGAAGTGATTAAAGAATTACACAAAGGGTTAAAAAATACAAATTTTGATTATATCAGTCACTATTCATAACATGTCTTTATTGCAATAATCGAATCATCGATTATTATGCCATAATCGAATTAGTTCTATTATATCATTCATAATCGCCTAACACAGAAATTCCACCATTCCGCAGTGATCATTTCCTTACCTTGTATATCCTTTAAAAAAACCACTTTGGTTTAAGATCAGCCTCACAGCTATCAACCTCAACATGAAATTCGGCTAACGCATTTCTGAGATACAGACCCTCAAAAATGACGAAAAATTTACTGTATCGAACTTTTCCTTTAGCAGCTTATTTAAAGCTATTTTGTAACTTTCAAGAACTTTGCGCTATTGGAAATCCTATCGTGGCATCAAGAAAATTATACATTTTTTAAACTAGACCACACGGGATTGCGCCATCTGAAACACCTGTTGTCTAGTTTCAATTACATTTTTTGAACGAAAACCTGAATAGAACCGTATCTCTATAGCATATCTACGTAAATAACATTCGAATCGATTCGCTTAACATTCCACTTAATTATATCTGAAAAGCTAACCATGAACGCCTGTTAAAAGAGGAAATTCCTCGCGAATACTTTCCCATTCATTAACAGTATTGTCCCACGCAAACCCCGTCAAACAGGAACGAAAAGGTGGTTCACACCTTAAAGTTCTGTCTTTGCGTGATAACGGTAAATTGAATTTGCTCAAATTCAGACACTTGCTTCGGACCGAATAAATTTGCAAGAATTAAGTTAAAGCAAAAGGTGCTGGTGGTGGTAGCGATTAACAACTTTATAACTTGGGCGCTATCTTTTAAATTTAATTAAATATCAACGAAACGGGCAAAGACTGCCTTGCATTTTAATATTAAAAGGGCAGGTATTTACTGGAGACGTTAAGTGCCACGTCACCCACTTAATTGAAAGGTAGAAGGTTAAGGGTTAAAGGGCTTTCCCTAAATCATCGGAAATATCTTTGTGTTGTCGAAAGTAGCAGCGGCCTTTTTTCCGTCGCAAGATTTTTTTTCAATTCGTCACATTTTTGATTCTTTAATTTTCTAATTTATTTTATTTTTAGATCCGAACGAAGAGAGGGATCTCATTACTCAGATTTGTTGGTCCCAGATATTTGGGATTTTTTGCTTTGGACGCTCATAACCTATAAACTATTAATTTGATGGAATAGGGGTCTAGATACAGAAATGAACGGACTTTCCAAAAAATTGGTACACAATTGGAAAGTTCGGACGGTTTTTTAGATTTTTTTTTTGTGATGGTCAAATTCTTGGCCTTCTAAACCCCCTTAGTTAGACGATTGACGCCAAGAGCGTGGTATCAGGAGAAAGGGCATATCCTTGGGTACTTCTAGTCCTATCCCCCCAAAGGTGTCACTTTTATCCAGAGTGAGTAAAACATTCGAAGACTGTTAAGAAAAAGTCTTCAAAAGAGTATAGTAGATTTTGCGAATATTACGAAAACTAAGGCGGTGCCCAGTTTCGGTTGTAAATGTGTAAACTAGCAGAAGTGCAGAGAAAAAAAATAGTTATCAGTGTTAATCTAGCTTTTATACCGGGCGAGCCAAAAAAAGGGTTTCTTTGACAATTTGGATGTGCTTTTCTCACATTACACCGCCTAGATACCACATTTTTTGCTGCACAAAATCTGAAATAACTCAGAGAGATATCACACATATGGGTGCTACAACTGGCCAAAAATCTAAATCGTAGATTTGAATCAATTTGAATTTGAAATGTTGACGACTTTTAAAACTTTGAAACTGCCACTTTGGGGTATATTTATGCCGACACACTGCGACCAATCGAACAAATTTCTATCCCAGTGGATGCCCTAAAATGTTTTCTTTTCGGTACCAAGCAATCACTTTTTTGCTGGGACGTCGACAAATGGTCTTAATTGAACTTCGAAACAAAAGATACAGATTTTTAGCCCAAAATTCCGAATGGCTTCGAAGATCGCCCCTTAACTAGGGTAATGTCTTGGCGCCAACTTTCGCCGATCGTTTTCTAAAAGACTGGATGATTTCAAAATTTCATGTCGAATTTATGTCGGGATCCGGGCCGAATACAGTCTCAGCAGAACTGTAGGTGCTGTAGTATGTGCAAAGACAGTGCCGTTTACAAATTCGGGCAAAACTGCAGTTCTTCGAATTTTCGGTAGATATGGTAATTTTTTTTAGCATTTTTGCGGCTTTGTAAATAGGACAATGTTGGTTTCGTCATAAATAAAAGATGGAGGGAAAAGAAATGACCGCTGTAGACAGGGTGATTAAAGAATGGTGATATCTCTGAAACAAATAAAGCTAGAGAGCTGAAATTGGGGACGATGGTTCCTTACTGAATGGTATTTTGCATATTTTTTACATATTTTTGTCCCGTCTTTCATATGAAACAATTTTTTATATGACAATGAATTTCGGCCGAAAATTGTGACGATCAACTTTAGAAATGTTTGAATTTTTTCATTTTCCTGTTTATCTTAGAAACCGTAAGGTTTTACAATATGCAGGTTAATATGTTGCACGAGGACATCATTGAGGTCTACAAAGTTGCCTTAAACGGTTTTAGCGACAATTAAAAAAAAAAGTTTAAAATTTGTACCTCATTTTTGGGCCACCCTTTCGCAGTACCTGTTCTTGGCAGACATTCGAAAATGGGTTCAGCATGTAGCCCTATTTTTCTGCTTTTCATAGATTTTTGGATAAATCTTCACAGAAACGATAGCTGTCAGAGGCCGCAATGCACTATTTTGATCTCCAAATTTAGGTTTTTGGGCCGGTTTGAGGGCCCTATATTCGTATGACATAGAATTTTCCCAAATAAACCAATATCAATCGGTCTTATTCATTAGTTCTAGTAGTTCTATGACAAATGGGGCATATAGGTATTTATACCATATTCCATTATTTTCTGTATCTTACATTGCCATGGAATTTACCCTGTATAACATCGATGGTAATTGTCGTTTACTTGTCGTCAAAACAGATACGGTAAATACAGAATTGGAAGGTGATAACTAAAATCGGCAATTTGAAAGCTGGCCAATAAGATAGCTTGACATGTTTTTTTTTGACCAATACAGTCAAACTAATTACTAACTGGTATTTTTAGTCGCAACTGTTTCCAATAAGCTTTAAAATTTTTTCAAATTAAAGTTGCGTCGTTGTCAATTTTCAATACGTGTATCAACATTTTAAGTGGATTAAAGATTAAAAGAATTACAAAATGCCGAAAATAATCGACAAAAAAATTCGATTATTTATAAAAAAGTGCTTTCCAAAAAAAGATTTGCAATATTTTTGAGGTAAGTACGCATACTCGTATAAATTTTTCTTGTAATGGCTGTAGGACCTATTTGAGGACTGGAAATACTACTAAATGTCTTCATTCATAAGCCGTTAATAAAGATGTAAGTATAAAAGTATTATGTACTATAGTTAATTGCTTTTTGTAGTTTTACTTAATATAGGATAGAGAAATGCAACAATAAACATTTTATTAGCCAAAATATGCAAAGCAAAATAACCTAGGTAGATACCAGCATCCCCGAAACACAAAACGTCTACACGACAGTACTACAGTTCACATGTCAGTTAACTCCGCTCCTCGGCCTTCGCACAAATTCACCTTCCAGCTGCCACCTATTAAAGGCCTGAACGTCAGGCTTCAAACCTTGAGTCGCAAACATTCCAAAAAGTGCGCCAGGCGAAAAGGAAAATCATAGAAGAAGACATTTTGAGTGGTAGTAGACGCTCATCCAGAAAAGCTGAAGGTTCCCTGACCCGCGATGATTAGCTGCAAAGCGACTCACATCCAGAAGATTTCCTGGACTAGAAGGCTACTAACACTAGCACCAAAAAGCCATTCAAGTTTAAATTGCCCCGTGTAGGGGGTGCCAAGAAGCGCTTTCATACACGACCTGTAAGGATATTACTTATTACCAGGTACTCATTAATTATTTTGCAAAAGTCTAATTTTTCATATACGAGTATATATTTTGCTTGGGTTTACAAAAGATATCATCATGTTCACTCAGTGCCACTGCGCTATTGTATACTGGAACCTTAGTTTTGCAAATAACAAAGTGAATAGGGTTCCAAAAACTACTCTACCAAATGTGAGAAAGATGGTGCATATTCTGGTTGCTTTCGTAAAGATAAAAATATTTAGTAACACTTCCAATTTAAAATAAACAAAGAACATTATTGAATCTTGGGAAAAATGGGTTTTCAATATACTTTTACATGATCTTTATTTTTAGGTGAGTACCTACTAAAACTGTACGAAACATTATATAAGAACAAGCCGTCGACAAGGTTGAAGCAGACCATGAGACACCAGTAATTATAACACTTTTGAAGAACTGAATAAAGACGACTAAAATGTGTGACTTTATTAATTGTCACAATTATGTAAATAATGTTAAAACCTCATGGCAAATTGTAAAACAGTAAAATTTCACTTTTTGGAACGCTCAATATACGTAAAAAGAAATAGGCTCATGATTTTTATTGCCTTAGTGTATATTATATGACGATGAATGTGAAAAGTGAAGAAAAGTCTGTTATATTCATTTCTTGCTAATAACCTTCAAAGTTCAATAATTAAATTAACCGTTAAAATGACATAAATTAGTTAGTAACTATGAATAAATTAGTTTCCTTAAAATCTGGAATAATTGGAAGAGTCTGGCATCTATGTACCCTTAAGAGTAAACAATATCCATAACCTTAAACCCATTTATCAATCACTGTCAGTGTCCGTTATATATACTGGGTGAAATATGTCAAATTTCCAAGGCTAACGAGATGCAAAAACAACTGGGAGAGTTTATATGTTTTAGATAGTATAGGGTGTCTCAAAAAAATGCTAAAATATGGAATTTTAGATTGTATATTTATATCAATAAATCTACTGCGCCAACTCGAGTAGTTTTATGATAAATAGAGCAAGATTACTGTTGTAGATACTAGGGGGTGTTTATTTGAAAATCTCATCTAGTTAGATGTGAAATGTCAAAGGAAAATAATCAAAGAACAAAAGTCCATTTACTTTGATTATGTCATCCTTTTCTGTCAAAAATTCATCGCCTCCTAGATGACGTTTTTCAATGAACACGGGGTATATGACGTCTCAACTAATGCTGTAATTTTAAATTTTAGATTCTTGTTTATTTACTAATAGTTCTATAAGTTTTATTCACCTTATGAGAAAGAGTGTTTTGATTTCTGATTTAGGTATTATAGAGTGTTATTATATGAATATTCAACCAATATAACAATCTGTCAAAAATGTCATAGTGGAGAATGTCATTGATTGTTGACGTTGGACATTGACTTTTTGACTCTTGATAAAATTAAGACACGCACATGTTCTTTTACTTCTGATTTGTTAACAGATCGATTAATAACTTTTGTTTTAATTAAGAGTCAGTTTTTTTCTTAAAATTAAATGCACAATATCGTTATTTTATACTCGATTACTTATTGTTTCTCTTGTTACATTTCCACATAACCACAACAGGTTATGGGCCCAGGCAGGCTATAGAGAACAATAATAAGGTTATGCAAGTTATCTTGTAAAGAGTAATTAGAAAAGCTAATCTTGAAAGTTCTGTTGGGAAGAACAATACACAGGATGGCAAATTCCTGTAATAAAGAGCGGTTTGGAATAAATCAGTATGAAGGGAAAGATTTTGACCACTCGAAGTTCCGAATGGAGGTATTATTGGATTCACGTGGTGTCAAAGAATGTGTGGAGAAAGAGGAAACTACAGATGAGTTTTTGAAGCGGGACAAAAAGTGCAAAAAGTATAATTGTACAGTGTGTTTCTAACAATCACTTAGAATATATAAAGGACAAACCAACCAGCTTTCAAATGTGGGAAGTTTTGAAATCTGTATCCACCAAAGGAAGGGAATAGCTGTACTTGCGTAAAAAACTTCTTACAACGAAATGTGGACAGACCGAGCCTCTTGAAAAGCATTTCATAAAGTTTGAGGAGATGGTTCGAGAACTCAAGAGTGTTGGTGCTAAACTTGATGACCCTGATGTAGTGTGCCATCTATTGCTCACTCTTCCAAAATCGTTTGATTCTATAGTGATTGCTCTTGAAAAAAATTGATGTCTCGAAACTTACCTTGGATTTTGTCAAAGGAAAACTGCTTGATCATGAGCCGAAAACGAGGCATGAAACTGATCACACGTCAGCTGCTTTTAGTAGTGGAAGCGGCCAAAATCATAGACAGCAAATGTCTGGAACTTTTCATCAAGATTCTCATAGGAGACCAGGAGTTTTTCCACAGCGAAGTTCCTGGAATAGGGCAGGAGAAGGCAGACAAACAAGCTGCAGAAATGTTCAGTGCCATAAATATGGGAAAATGGGCCATATTAGGAACCAATGTCAGAAGTTTGGGCTATCTAAGGAGACTAACGAAATGATGCTGGAGATCTGGAGGATACAATTGCTTTTACTGCTGCAGCCATGTGTACCATTCGGTCGAGTTGGAAGTGTGGACAGATAACATGGTTAATTGACAGCGGGGCCACTGATCATATGGTTAGTGATGTAAGGTATTTTATTCAAGTAATAGTTTTGTCAAATCCTGTTAACATAAATGTAGCAAAATCAAATGTGTGTTTAGCAGCCACTAAGATGGGAACTATTGATATTATTTTGAGTAATGGTACGGTAGCTCAGATCAAAAATGTTTTATTTTGCAAAGATCTTTTATCCATTTCAAAATTATAAATGTCAAATTTAAAGGTAAAATTTGAAAATGGTCAGGTGCACATTTTTAGAAAAAATTTCGTTCTGGCAAAAAAAAACCAGATTTGGAACGCTTTATAAAACAACTTAAATTTGATGGCAGTTAATTCTAATGAGTCTGTACATAATGTACATGATTGGCATTGTAGGTTTGGACATTTGAATACAACAAGTATTTTGAAATTATAAGACATGGTGGATGGTTTAAATATTTCACGAATTAAACATAATGATCAAGATAGTGGGGTTTACTCAGTTTGCTCAAACAAAAATTAATCGTTTACCTTTTAGGAAGTTTTCTGGAAAAGTGACAAAACGGCCATTGGAATTGGTGCACACAGATATCTGTGGTCCTATAACACCTGTCTTATATAATAATAAAAGCTATTTTCTCACTTTTTTTGATGATTATACACATGTGGCAATGGTTTATCTACTTGAAAAGAAGAGTGAAGAATTTGGTTGTTTTAAGAAGTATGAGGCATTTGTTACAAATCAGTTAGGGTACAAGATTGGTACAATTCGGTGTGATAATGGTCGTGAATATTGCTCACATACCTTACACTCCAGAACAGAATGACTGTGCAGAAAGGCTTAACAGAACACTTCTTGAAAAGGAAAAAGCTATGCTATTACAGTCAGGATTACCTAAAGAGATGTGGAGTGAAGCACTGTTGTATGCTACTTACCTTACTAACTGAAGCCCAACTAATGCTTTGAAGAATGTCCTGCTGAGATGTCTTATGGAAAGAAACCTAATGTTGAAAATATCAAACTTTTTGGATGCATTGCTTATTGTCATATCCCAAAAGAAAAACGCAAAAGAAAATTTGTTACAAATATAGTTGGATACACTGATAATGATGCAGATTACTGTAAAAATACAGAAATCGATTTTTAGCCGTCGGTACTATGAAACCGCTGTTTTCGACTTTTTAAACGACTGATAAACATCATTTCGCAAGCTCTAACTGTGTCCATCCGCAGACTAGTTTCGCCGTTTACGGCTCATCAGTGAGGCTTTGACACAACCAGAGCTCCCAAAATCTGTTCTACTCAAGACACGTTTCATGGCAGTACCGAGAAAAGGTTCCCAGTGGCGCCATCCGTGCCCGTTTATGAACTAACGAGATTACACCCGTCCAGTATCAACGTCAATGCCCGGTCTAAGGAGAAATGATGCAGATTACTGTAAAAATACAGAAATCGATTTTTAGCCGTCGGTACTATGAAAACGCTGTCTAGAACAAATTTCGGGAGCTCTGGTTCTGTCAAAACCTCACTGATGAGCCGTAAACGGCGAAACTAGTCTGCGGATGGACACAGTTAGAGCTTGCGAAATGATGTTTATCAGTCGTTCAAAAGGTCGAAACAGCGTTTTCATAGTACCGACGGCTAAAAATCGATCCGTCGTTACCGTTTATTTGATCCTGGAAATCAAAGTATAACTGTGGGTAGAAACATAATATTTGATGAATCATAATCAATAATATCAGGAACTTTAAAGAAAACAAATCCACCATAATAGAAGAATTATGTGATTCACAAGAGTTCTGAAGAAAAGAATGATTTGAAATTAGACCAAGAAAATGACAAGGTGTCAGATGAAGCAGAGGGTGAAGTTCTTGAATTGAGAAAGAATGAATTGGAAATTAATGAAAGAATTGAAATGAAAGGTGAAAGGTTAGGAAGGAAAGCTAGTTATTTGCAAGACTATTTTGAAGATGAGGATCTTGAGCATATGACCTTAAGTGCAACATCTTTTGTGGACGATGTACCAATAAGTTACAAAGAAGTTCAATTAAGATCAGATCATGCACTTTGGGTAAAGGCTATTAACAATCATAGACAATAGTACCTCATGAAAGGCTGATAAATTGTAAGTGGCTATTTAAAATTAAAAAAGATGAAAGAGGTAATGTATTGAAATATAAAGCACGGCTTGTGGCCCCACGACGAGAAGGTTTTGTCTATACAGAAACATGTGCCCCTGTTGCAAGATTAACAACTTTAAGAACTTTACTTGCAGCTGCAAATGGGAGGTACCGTACAGAACCACTTGATGTGCAATCAGCTTTCCTGTATGGAGAGATTGAAGAGGACATGCCTCTCAGATCAAGAGAAAGTGTGTAAGTTCAACAAAGCACTTTACGGTCTTAAACAAGCACATTATTGTTGGAATAAGAAATTTGATTCTTTTATCAGAAATGAACAATTTATTAAGTCCAAAAATGATCAATGTTTATACATAAAGAAACTGGGTGAAACGGTCATGTACTTATTGCTATATGTGGACGACATAATAATTGTTAGTAATAACATGAGTGAGATAGACTCTTTAAAGACAAAATTAAAAGAAAATTTTGAAATGCAATATATGGGTAAATTAAAGAATTTCTTGGGAATAAACATAAGATTTGACGAAAAAGGATTGTATTTGAGTCAAAAGCAATATGTAGAGTCTATTTTAAGTCGCTTTAACATGACTAATTGTAAACCAATGAAGACGCAAATGGAAACTGGTAGTTTTAGTCTTGATGAAAATGTTGACCCTAAAAGCTCAGAAAAACAGTCAACTATGGAGAACTTGCCAGTAAGAAAACTAATAGGATATTTAGCAAGACCTTCAGAACAGTAGATATCAAGCAAGACCTTCAGAGGCACTTTAAAGAAAATTAAAAAAAAATTGAGATATCTGAAAGGAACTGTTGATTATAGCTGGTTTTTCCCAAATAATGATGACAATACTGGTGGGATTTACAGACGCTGACTGGGCTGGTGACTTAGAAGAGCCAAAATCAACTACTGGATATTTGTTTAAAGTATTTGGTGGAATAATAGGTTGGGTAATAAGAAAACAGACCACCGTTGCTCCCTCATCAACAGAGGCAGAATATGTCGCTTTATGTGAGGCTTCAAAAGAGGGTGTTTAGTTGGTCCATGTATTGGAAGATTTGGGTTTCCAAAAATCAGCGTTTAATATTTTTGAAGATAACCAGTCTTGTATGCGACTGACAACCAAGTTCGAACACAAAAGAATGAAACACATAGATATAAAATATAATTTTATTAAGGACTTAATTAAAAATAATGTACTTAGTGTTAGGTATGTTGAAACAAGTCATCAAATAGCAGATGTGTTAGCGAAAAGTTTGTCATGTAACTTGTTCTTGAGGCGTGTGTTAGGTTTGAATATTATTTGAGTTTGGTTCTAAGAAAAATGTATACTGGACTGAGTTTTTTTTTAATGATTGTTATATTGAGGGGAAGTATTGAACTTAAGAATATGCATCCAATACAACAATCTGTCAAGGAAGTCCTAGTGGAGACTGTCATTGATTGTTGACGTTGGACGTTGACTTTTTGACTCTTAATAAAATTAACACACACACATGTTCTTTTACTTCTGATTTGTTAATTGATCGATTAATAAATTTTCTTCTAATTAAGAGAAAGTTTTGTTCTTAAAATTAAATGCACAATACAGTTATTTTATACTCTATCACTTATTGTTTCTCTTCTTACATTTCCACATAACCACAACAAAGGGTGTCCCAAATAGCGACAAATATTACATTATTTAGAAATCATTAAAGCTAGAAACTTGAAATTTTGGTTGTAAGTTCTTTTCATAATCGCAAACAATATGTGATAAAACGAAATAACTTCTTTCCGACGTTTTGACATCTACTTCTAGGCCTCAGCAGTTACCCACGAGAAGTGAAGATTTCTGCTGACCAACTTGTTAATTACCCAATATTTGTCACATATCAGCATAATGACAGTAACAAATATTTACATTTGTAAATACTTGTATGTATATATTGTACTTATAGGGTTTTAGCTAGAAAATTGATATTTTGATTTTTAAACTCATCCCAAGCCTGCAGGATGTTCTTGTCATAAATAGTAGCTCCCAGTCGAGTTTTCCTGACCACACACATATCTATCACAAAAATCGGAGTCGACAATGTGTAATCAAATTTCACATATCTACTACAGTTTTACCAATACACCCTAAAACCATCGAAAAGGCGCCACCCTGTACAATTGATGACATGTTTTCTATTACGTCGTCTCATTACAATTTTTGCTTTAGAAAGTGTTTCAGTCTGAAAGTTAATTTTTAATTTTATTTATTTTTCTGTGTGTCACCGTATTTTCAGGAAAACTCATATTTAGGTCAATTTATAGTAAGAATTTGTAGTTCCATCCACCAATGAGTTTTGAGTCCAAGGTCCTCAAAATGAAGAAAAGTTATTTTGTAAAAAAAAAACAATTACAATTTTTAAGCTAAATTTTATAAAATATTAACAAGTCTCTTGATAAAACTTCACATTTAAAAAATACTTTAAAACTGTGAAAGCTTTCCCGGTCGGTCAAAATACAATCTAAAGTGTTTTCCGTGAGCTCCGTGGTATTTATTCCCCCGCCGTTGCGCTGCAGTGGAGGGACTTTGCCGGGGGTAGTGGTGTTCAAAGGCCTCCTTGAAATCTATTTTGCCAGTTGTATACGAAAAACCGAGTGTTAGGGAGTCGCAGACTTATAAAGCAACAATTCTAAATACTCCTTACGGGAAAACCGAGGAAAAAAGTAATTAATAAAAAAAAATAAATAAGTTTAAATGTTATAAAATCATTGTATGAAAATGCTACAAACAGATTCTTGACTTATTCGCTAGAAAATCATTATCGACAAATAGATAGGGGCGAATTTATTTATGAAACCGCCCGTGTGTACGAGTCTATAACAAAATTGAAAAGTGTCACGGAAAATGGAGGAAAATGTGCCGTTCGTCGCATTTCCAAATTTAAATTCGGGCAAAAGCATAACGAATGAAGCGAGATAAATGTGAAATCAGAAAAACGCTCGGAATGTGAGGCCGGAAATTGCTTTTTTGGGATGCGTTTTTCCCATGATGATGCGCCGTCCTTAGGGGCTGAGAATCAATTTTCTTTATTAAATAATGAATACAGTTTTTCCTTTGTGTGCAACTGCGTAACCTCCTCGTTGCGTAAATTAAATTAGCCGGCCAATAGGTTGACAATTTTCCAGCATTTCTGCTATTATTGTTTTCATGATATTTGGAAAAATCTTGGTATCAGTAAGAAATAACTAAATATAAGATAAATCAAAATATTAAGTAAATTCTTTATTGTCAACATAATCACAAAAGTGACTTAAGCAAGGTTAAGCAAAATTGATTGAGTATTAAGCTGAAAGTATACAGGGCGATTCAAAAGTACTTTGACAAACTTCAGGAGGAGATTGCTGGCACTATTTTAAGAAGAAAAGTTCTAGTAAATGAGGGTTTTCAAGAGCATCGTTACGAAGATACAGGGTGTTAAAGTTTTATAAAAATATTAAGAAGAAATAATAATATCTCATGAACCGCTTGAAAGGTTTTAATAAAATTTTACAGATGTCAATAGCTAGGGAGTGGTCATGTTTCGGTTAAACGAAATTTTTTTTGTTCTACCAGTGGCGCGTGTACCTCAATGACGCTTCATCTTTTGGATGAAAAGTATGGTACGCCATTGGTCTATCAAAAAATAAATTGTACTTTTTTGTTCTCTGTTTAATTCTAAACAAAAAAGCTTTCTTAAGTTTTCTTCGTTGGATGCGTCATTTTCAAGTAAAAAAATAAAAATCGTTTTAATGCACGTCTTAAAATCGTTACCTCAACATGATGGAACGTGTTATTTAACTCTTTTATTAGAACTTTTCTTCTTAAAATATGTGCCAGCTGGTAATGCTGGCTATGGTAATGCCAGCAATCACCTCCTGAACTTTCTCAAAGTACTTTTGAATCACCCTGTATAACAAAAATAGATATAAGGAGATGAGAGAAACAAGTGCAATGGATATGGCAGTAATTGTTAGAGACGATTAGAAATCAGTAAAGTTAAAACTATATAGCATTTATTCTGATAACAAATTTTGACAATGTCTCTGTTGGGAAACCTAACATAAGAAGCGAATAATAAATGCATTTTATAACGATCTCAAACAATAACCATTCCAAATAAATCCTCTGCTTCTATGCAGACAAAAAGGCAATAAACGTGCTGAATGTTTTCATATTCAAAGGAAGCCTAAACCTAAAAATAGCCCAGACCACAGATTAATTACGCTAGATAACGAAAACTTGGGTATGCGACTTCTGATTTCCCCATTGGCTGCGCAGCATCGCGACGAATTGATGGTAGGGATCGCTCGATATGATTGGCTGATGTCCCCTTCGGGAGCGTCCTCCATAAATGCATTCATTCACCCAGACGAGAGAGAGTTCAAGGTCGTAGGTAAAATATCGCTGCCTCCTGAGCGAAAAATATCAATCAAAATGTATCTGTGTTGGTAGGGGATCGGTTCAGCTGAGTGTTCGATGAAGTAACCGTTTGGTGTTTCGGCTTAATCGCAGTTGTTATCTGTGCATTATCAAGAGTGGGCAGATTAATTAATCATAATTTAAAATAAATCGACGAGATTTTCTTGCCGATAACTATCGAACGAAATGTATGCTGAGGGTTCGATGAAGTAATGGTTTGGTGTTTGTTTGGGCTTAATCGCAATCTAGTGTACTAGATTAAGTGTATCTCTATTATCTGTGCATTATCTGCACTACGAGTGCAGATTGGTTACTCGTAGTTTCCAATAAATTAACGTGATATTTTATTGCATAAATAGTGTTTCTCTCTCTGTGTATCCAAGTTGCGTGTAGTTATTGTCACACAACTGCCCTATTTCCTGTTCTTGACTAATGCTAATTCAGTATAGACAATCTAAGAATTTCCACGTAAATTATGCATTTAAATTGACTTTAAGTGCTTTAGTCAGACATATACTCTCAAACCAATCAATAAGTAAGAAACAAATTCTGCGTTGTTGTCTTATAAATGTATGGTTTTAATGAAATTTTATTTTATTATCCTTTGTCTACTATGTTTCGCTTTAGAAAGGAAGAAATAATAACATATTTAGCCAAGGCATAGTATTTTTGAGCTACATCGTAAATCATATCTTGGCCCAGGTCGTCGTATGGCGCTATTAAGCTAAACTTCTTGGACTCCCACTGTCTTTACTGAGTTTTTTACACGCCGTTTCGAGCAGTGCTGCTGGTTTTTCAAGTGAAAGTGAGCATTAAGCTCGAGACTGCTTGCCTATGTACCAACACAGCTAACCACGCCCACCATTCCTATTGGCCGGATCGTCGCCACTGTCGCGCGTCAAGCGACCAGCACTCGTCCGCCGTATCAACGGATGCCATACTGAAGAGACGCCGTAACTTGGTTTACCAAAAACGCCCTCATTGCTTCCAATGAAGACTGCTTCCAGTGCTGTTCCCTATGCACAATTTTGGCTTCCGACCATTTAATATTACGGTGTTCGGAACAAGCGTGCTCTGCAATTCCCACTTTTGATGTTTCTCCTCTTATCGTATGAGTTCTGTGTTCCTAAAGTCTTACATGCAGAGGACGGTTGGTTTCTCCTATGTACGGCATGCCACACTCACACGGGATCTGATCTACACAATCTTTTTGCTGTTTTGAATTTTCCGGTTCGGCTTTAGAAAGTACGCTTCTTATTGTATTTCGGTCAATATCCTTCCAGTTGACAAAGAAAATGCGACCGTCATCATGAATACCACACAGAATGACGAGAAGATGCAGGAGATTCTGACGAATGGTAAATATAGAATAATACCTAATGACCCGAATAAAAGAGTTGAAGGACAAATCTACAGAGCCGTAAAAAAATATGAACGTCACATTCCTGATGGTACTAGGGGGTCTCTCAATCCACACCATAGTAAACCACCATATCACCATGGGTTGCCTAAAATTCGCCCAACAACTACGCCCTTAATGCCAATAACAAGCTCCAGAAACTCATTTTCAGCTGATTTTCTTCAAACAATCCAAAACAAATCCAATACAAAAACCCAAGTGCAGCGGGGGATTGGAGATCCAATTTTCAAAAATAATACCATCGAGTTTGCATTCATTTTCGGATGATTTCGTTAAATTAATCGAGAAGCAAAATTAGATTTCGTCCGGTTCTTAACTTTAACTATTCTCGAAATGTCTGCTTATCTAGAATTATTTAAAATGTCTTCTTTTCGATAATAAATTTGTCGCATTTTTACTGACGTTTAGTGGATTTTCTCAACATAACCCCATGATAAATTTTATCTAAATTAGCGACTTTGTCCAGTTCTTAATTTTAACTATTCTCGAAATGTCTCTTATCTAGAGTTATTTAAAATGTCTTCTTTAGAAAATAAATTTATCGAGTTTGTGCTGAATTTTAGTGGATTTCTCGATATATTCAGATTCACAAATTAGCTTGTGGATAACTTTAACCCTTTTCGATATCTCCGCAAATAATTATTTTCTGCAAATTTTTTACAATTAATTGAGTATGAATCGCTGGATATGATTGGCTGATGTCTGCATAAATGCATTCGTTCACCCGTTTGTATTATGTTTTGTATATTTTGTATTATGTATTATAAAATCCGGTTTTGAATAATCATAATCATTCCTGAGATATCTGGAAATCCGTTTTTAGATTTATTTAAAATTGGTTATCTGTGAGAATGATAGTTTTGTGTTTATATTAATTTTTAGCTCATTGCGTCTAGTTAATCGTGAAATAAATCTGACCTAATTTCGCAAACAGAACCCACACTAACGTGGGATCTGTAGCCAATCAAGTCAAAAACATGATTAATTATTACGCTTTCTTGAATTCTGTTAAACTTATTTTTGTTGATAGGCTCTGGGTAAATTCACAAATTGAATTTTGTGCATGTTCGGTTAATACTCTTCTTACATTGTCCATGAATTATGAATAAAATCATAATAACGACACTAGAATTATTATTATGTCCCTTGATCTGCAGAAACAACAAGTTAATCAGTAAATTTGACACAAATAAAACGACATTAAAAGTCATGGGTTAACTGACAATGGTGTGAAAAATGTTAAAATATCTATTCTAACAGAATTTTACGATCAGTAACTGCAATTAGATACCTGAGACACTACTGTCGCATATGATGAAGGAACAAAAGTCCATTTACTTTTATTGTCATCCTTTTCTGTCAAAACATCATTGCTTTCTAGATGACGTTTTCTGCTGTATTGATCTTTTCCGTTAGCAGTTTATATAACAGGAAACCTGCTGAAGACAGTTTTGTTCTGAAACACGTGTCATGCAGGGAATCCGAGTTATTCCCAAACAAGTCTCTCAACATTCCAAACATAAAGATCCTTTTAGATTAATGTTTTCCTTAATATATTTGGCCAAAGTAATCTCGTGTAATAACTTCGTTCATTTTTATGATTTTGAGTGCTTCATTTTGCAGCCCAGGAAAGCAGCTATGAATAATAATAAAGACCATAATATTTGCGGCTGCATAAATCGTGACGTCATTAAAGCGGAAGCCATCAAGAAAATTGATGTTTTTCCAGGTTATCTACCTTATGCCTTTACTTAAATGAAGGTTATTATTAACTGTACCAGTATCGAAGTAATTAAGTGATGAAAGAAGTTAGCACTTTTTCCCTTGTGAATTTACGAAGAAGAATCGCTCTAGGTGTGGGCTTAATTTAAGAGCAGCTTTAAATGGCGGCAATCTATTATCGTTAGAATAATGCCGAGATAATTTGCTTTTTGGGAGGCGGACGTAAGTCCTATAAATTGAATTTTTAGGCGGCCGCTATTCAGGTTAGTTTGCCAAACAACGCCGGTATTATGCTCGTAATTGAGGAATAAAGAAAATAAATTATTATTGGAGGCGAAAGTCTTGTGCGGCGTTAATTAATGGTGTATCTGACCTTTTCGACAATCGGCTGTAATGTGCAAGTGACTGGAGGATACCAACCTGGAACAAAATAAATGGTTATTGAAACGAGTCAGTGATTCTGGTAAACATTGTAAAACTCAGAGTTAAAGCAACAACTAATTTTTTTTGCATTAAATTGTGTTGCGAAACCGCATATTGTAAATGAAATGTTAACTTAATCTAGTTGTGATAATCATGTCCTTTATATCTCCACTTTTGACAATAGTACCACCAGCCAGGTAACTGCCTGAGAGCTGGTGAGCTGTCACGTCACGGTTTTTCTGACATAAAAAGCTTTTCAAGTTGTCACAATTGAATTCTCTCACGTCTCGGTATATTTGCCCCCATTCTCTGCCCAGTCAGTTAAATTTCATCAACGTACAAAGTTTAACTTTTCCGGGTGATTTACACGTATAAAACCCCTCTCTGTGCTACAGCACCTCGAGATTGTTAGCAGGTTGACAGTCTCCATCATATCCCTAAGAAAGGAGGGTGTTAGGTCATTTGGCTTCAAAACCTTCTAAGGGTGACTTTTACAAGTTCAAGTAAAACTTCAGATTGAAGATAAAACTCCAGATAAAACTTATAAAGCTTTTCATTATATTTTTCGGAAAAGTAGGTCATGGAAATTTGACAGATTGCCCCTCTTATAATATTTGAACTGTGTCAGTTTTATTGGTTATATTGACATAATTTAAAGGTTATAAAATGCTGCCATTACAAAAAATGTTGTTGCCAGAACTTACCGAAAATAATAGTTGTAAGTGAAAATAATGAATCCATGTAATAGAGCTGCTACTACGTTTTTCAGGCAGGTCAAATACTTGGCAGAAGTAATTCTTAGTACCACAAATTTTCTTATACTAGAGCTGGGACATCGACTTTTGCTCACCCTGTGCAACATAAAGTCATCATATATTAAGAGAAGGTTTGTTAAAACTAAACCACTAAAAGGTCTTTCGTAAATGGCTCTTATTCCTGGTACCATAAAATCTTTCTATTAAAAGTATCTTTGCAGTTATCTACTCGCTGTAGATTAGCTCTTTTACAAAACGTTAACATTTCTTCACTGTAGAAATCTACAAAAAGGGAGGGACATACTAATGTTATCAAACAAGGTGCACATAAAATGCATTCATATCGCCCTCAAAATTTGACCAGGAACGGTGTTTATCTGCACTTCGGATATGCTCGGTACAACGCTCTGCCTCAGAACACTAGGCTTCTTCTCACCTCCTCTCTCTTCACCTCCCCTCTCTCCAAGGGGTGGTTTGGCAGAGAAATTAAAACCGTTCTTTATTAAAGCTGATAAAAACTTTTTTTAATATAATGCGAGCAACGTCGAGGAAATTAATTTGATTTACTCAAAGTCAAACTGATGGCAGATATTAGAGTTAAACTACATTAGCCATCATAACAACTTGTAGGGAAGTTGTTATTGGCATTTACCTTCATCTGCTTTTAATTTACTGGTTAAAATCTTGTCAATCACATTTTTGGCAAATCAGTTTATGGATAACTAGTATGTCGCGTTTTTGGCGGAATCTTTCCTTTACGGTTTTTATAACATAACCATTAACATTGACACAGTTCAAAAATTATATAGGGGTCATTCAAATAATAGCCTTTCGAAAAACTTTATGGAACGGTTTATACATTGCATTGTTTATCTGTCAGGTAAACAATGCAATGTACATCAAGTCTGGTGTTTTATCTTCAATCTGAAGTTTTACTTCAACTCGTAAAAGTCGCCCTAAAGGCTTGATGTTATGCGAATAGTTAGAGTACCAAAAACTGTACATAGTAAGTAGATGCGTCCAGAAACCCGTTCGGTTTCATACCAGCAACTGCATTGTGTTTAAATGTAGGACTCAGGTATGGGTTTGAACTTAATTAACATTGCTACCTCAGAAGCTACAAGTACTACGTTGATTAGCAGTAAATTTTGGAACATTTACCGTTGTGTACATTCATTTCGTTTTTGTAAATAGATTATTAGTTAATTGTATATTTTGCTCTTTATTTCATAAGCACCATCTAAAACCAATCACCCTTTTGGAAAGTCTGCTGAAGTTTGGGATTCTAACAGGCTTATAGATTCCCACCCTATAAAAATATCTATTGCAAATTCATTGTAAAATAGCATGTCGTCAGTATTCATTGGTCCTTCGAGCCGGATGGTTGTTTCTGGAGTAAATTGACAGTTGCTATATCTTTGGTGATAATTTTCGTTAGCTACACTTATATGTATTTTTTTAACGTTTTTATTTTGCTGTCGTTTTCAAATATTCAGAATGACGTCATTTGAACGTCTTAGATCTCAACGTACCATTGCAAAACGCAATATAATCAGACTTTGTAGTTGGATTAATGACCACAAAGACAGTGAAACGGACATTTACCAGTTTGAAACTAGACTAGCGCGTCTTGATGCCGCATATGATACGTATGACAATGTAGAGGGTGTAATGGAATGTAGTTGTTGAAGACATGATCTCCAACAGGAAAAATAAATATTTGCATATTCGTACGCCTATGCTTATTGCTCCGCTCTGGGTTGTCTCTCTGTCTCTTTCTGTTGCCACCCTGAAAAACTTACTATGAACCCCCCCCCCCCCTCCGCCCGCCGCCATCAGCGACATCAAAAAAGGCACGTACGCAGTGCCCGTACAAGGTACAACCCCAGTGTAAAAAACCCCGAAATAGTCTGTCTGTCATCGCCACCACAGTATCGCGCCGTTCGCTTATCGGGAGCAATTTTATGCTCAATTTCGCATACCAACGAGTTAATTTCGCATAGTTTTGACAAAACACCCTTGGTTTGTGTCTCACCGTTTTGTCACCCCAGTTCTCGTTGTGTATTAGTAGTTAGCGTGATATTTTCGCACCAAAAGATCTCCAACTTCGCGTAGTTTTGACAAAACACCCTTGGTTTGTGTCTCACCGTTTTGTCAACCCCTCTTATCCAGGGTTGGCAGAGCCTGGGTTTCTGGGTTTTTGCTTTTTTACGGGTTTTTTTTGGGTGGAAAAATGTTCCATATTTGGGTTTTTGGGTTTTTCGGTTTTTTATAAGTCAATCGATCCGTCACTTGTCGATGTAGTCACGTGGCATTTTGAGGTTAAATAAAAAATTTTGGCGGGAAACGCGAACTTATTCTTCATTCTAGCACCACAGCTCTCTGGTTCTCTCCATTTCATTGATTTCCAGGGTTTTGCAAGTTTTGTTAGATGCAGGATGGAGCTGGACGCAGAGATGGAAAAAAGAAACAGAGAAAACCAGCTGCAGCTCAGGCTGCTCAGGTAATGTGGAACAGAGTACTGACGTTAGCAATGTTAGCATTGGGCCCACCCTGGCCACCCCAGAACCAGGAAGCTCTTTAGGATCTTCTCCCAATCCCAATAGTCCCAATCCTCAAACCGAGTCTCAAAATGAAAATGGTAGAAATCAAGGACCTCATTCTCAATCTGACGCTGACCAAGATCACCAACGTCAATTTCCCAAGAAAACATATTCTTGTGGTCGGTCAAAGTCAGATGTTTGGGATTATTTTACAAATACTCCACTGCCTCACAAAAAGAAATCCGCAAAATGCAAACACTGCAAAAAGGAAATAAAGTATGAAATGAAATCTGAGCGGGCCAAAAAGCATTTGCTAAGTTGTGCTATGTTCAAAAGAATATTGCATATGAAAAATGGTACCCACCCCCCAGTGAAACTTCCTGCTTCCCATATGCCCATAGGTGAAGGTAAAATTTAAAGCATTTTTTGCTCACTATAATAATTTTATAATATTAGGTACATAAGTACAATAATGTAAGTATGAACATTGCACTATTATAAATTATTGTAATAAATCTAAATTACTGCATGAAAAACAGTTTTCATTAATGGTTTGTAATAGTTTGTAATGTTACTGTTTACTGTACCAATGGGATTTTCTTAGAAGGACTACAGCAAATATCCTTATCTGTGATGTAATCTTTTTCAGATCAGTCCCATGAAGATCTTGATGGGTTACGTCCCAGGTCAAGGTCATCCTCATCATTACGAGGATTTTTGGTGCCTCAGTTAAACCAAGCAGAACTTGAAAATGTTCACAAACACATAGCCATGTATTTCTACAAAACAGGCACCTCATTTATGAGGGTTCATAATGAGGAGTTACAAAAAGCTTTCCAGATTTGTAGACCAGGTGTGTGTAGAAAAGTATATTATAAACATTTTTTTAAATGTCAACAAGGCTAGATTAAATTAAAATTTCAATTGTACATGGTATTTTGCATTAATAGTGATGTACATAAAAAATAGTCCAATATTTGTTCAGGCATTAAGCTTCCAACAAGGAAAAACCTGGCTGGAGATTTATTGGATGAATGTTACACAGACATTCAAAATAAAGTCAAAGAGCATTTTGAAACTGCAATTGCAGTTTGTATAGTAACAGATGCCTGGACGAACATCTCAGGAGAGCCAATTGTGAACTATATGGCTGTTTGCCAAGTATGTTATAGTAGTCTTTAGAATTAGTAACTATTTATTAATTTAATAAAATGCATTATTTTTACTATTCTAGGATAAAACCTTATTTGTCGAATCAGTGTCTACTGGTCAGCAATCCCATAATGCACAATGGATTGCACAAGATTTATCCAGATTAATAGACTCTTTTCCTTGTGATGTGGCAGGAGCAGTAACAGATAATACTGCTGCAAATAAAAATGCTTTGAAAATTTTAGAAGAAAAATACCCTGACAAATTTTTTCATGGATGTTCATCCCATGGTTTAAATTTGCTGGTTAAACATATATTTTATGCTATTAAAACTAGGTATTACCACATATATGCTATGCTGTTTTGTAAATATTTTGATGTATAATTTTCTTTAGGACTGCACATTATCCCTTTGAAGCTCTTGCTGATTTTGTCAATAAGTGCAAAGATATTGTTGTATTTTTTAAAAACCACCATGTGTTTAACCATGATTTGAAAAAAGCCCAATCTGAGAAAGGTGTCAAGATGGTAAGGAAATTATTTCAGTTTTAAATAGATAGGATTGATGCTATATTTGTACTTTTAGTTTGCCCTTCCTGCTGCAACCAGATGGGGTTCCCTGAATAACTGTTTTTCCACTACATTTAATTCAGAAAGTATTTTGCTAACTATAATAAGCTCAAGGGACTTCATTACAAATTGTCCTA
Organism: Taphrorychus bicolor; assembly: GCA_951812265.1. Lineage (NCBI taxonomy): Eukaryota > Metazoa > Arthropoda > Insecta > Coleoptera > Curculionidae > Taphrorychus > Taphrorychus bicolor. The sequence goes on from OX638300.1 coordinate 4,535,723, forward strand.
GCAATCAGAGGGAGACACGGGCAAAGCTTAAAGAAACAATATCTAGTGAACATTTTGTTCCCTTGCTTAAAAAGGCAATGGCAATACTTGAACCTACAGAAAAATTAATAATTAAATTCCAAAAGGATTCTGTGCCAGTTTCAGAGGTATACCATGAGTTCGCAACTTTGCCATCTGCATATGACGATCCAGCTATTAAGGCCGCAGGATTAACAGACCCAGAAATAAAATACATCAAAGAACTAATAAAACAAAGGTTTCAATTTATATATGGCGATGCCCATGGTCTTGGATACCTTCTTGATCCCACATATGTGGGCGAAAATATGAATATTGATTTAAAACATGAGCTGGAAGATTGTTTACTAAATTTTCCCTTAAAAGGAGTAACTGTCAATGACAACAACCACAAAGCAGCCATTTTTGAACAGTTAACCAATTTTATTATTACTGCAAAAAGACAAAAAAATTTAAACACTTTTCGTTATCAAATGCTAGTTACAAAAAGAACCTCACCGTTACGGTACTGGCAAACAGAGGGCAAGGAGTGGCCTTTACTCCAACAGGTAGCTCTGAAGGTATTTTGTATCTAGTGCAACTTCTTTTACTTTTATTGTAGAATTTTATTTTTATTTTTAGGTATTTTGTTTGGCTACACCTTCTGCCTCATCAGAGAGGAATTTTTCCACTTTTGGTTATGTTCACTCTAAGCTAAGAAACCAACTTGCCCAACAATTAGAGTCAAAATATTTTGTGGACAAAGAAGAGGATGAATATGAATATGAGGAAGAAGATGCTGAGATGGACCAAGATGTTGTTAGGGACGATGAAACTTAAGTAAAAATAAATTAATATATGAATGATTGATGACTCTCTCTTTTAATAATCACCTAATAATCATAAAGGTAAGTAATTTATATGAACTAAAATATGGCAAAACTAAGATTTTCTGATCAAAACCCGCAAAAAACCCAAAAACCCACTAAAAACCCCAAAAACCCCAAAAAAAACCCAAAAACCCAAAATTACAAAAGACAAAATCTGAGTTTTTGCCAACCCTGCTCTTGTTGCGTTGTTTTCAAGAATCTCTCACAATTACTCGGCACCTGCCAATTGACCCTGGAGCTGTGTTTTGGATTGAATAGCAAGCAAGAACCCGCCTATGGTGCAGTTCTGGGACCCTCGAGAAGGATAGTTCGACCTAATTACAGCCCAATTACACAGTTTGCTTGCTTCCAAACTAAATTGAAGAATAAGCTGGCGGACAGAACCCTGAAGATTGGTGAGAATGTTCCTATTTATTTATTAATGCTCAGAACAAAGAGTTGTGCTGCTTCACTGTGATTTGTGATTTATTGACTCTCTTTCCCTATTTGTTCTGATCAAACGTAGCACGAACCCTCAATTTTAAAGTAATTTCACTGGATTAAAGTAGTTTTGAATTTGTTTCAAAATTAAATTGCCTGTTGACCAACACGCAGCGGCGTTCGTGTGGACTTTATCTTATTGATAATATCGGATACCGAGCAGTGGCGTCTCACAAATTGATTTCTCTTTTTAACATACGTTGTTTATTTCACGTTTAGATTTTTTAAGGTTTAGTTAAGGTTAAGTAAATAAGTACAGAGCCTTATGCTGTTGAGGTTTGACCATATTTAGTTTAGTTTTTTAGATAAATTAATCTCATTCATTTACAAGTCAAGGTAACAAATCAAAGTGATTTTTGTACATAAACATTGTAATAAATTAGTGTCTTTTCGAGCATTTGGTAAGTGGTTTGTTCATTCCTTATTCAGAGATCTGTTAATATAAAAGAATCTGACGACAGGTGACGGTCCGAAAGTCTTCTTAGATTTTCACCCGCTTTATGTCCGAGTTGACAGATATATTCTAGTCAATCTACAACAGTAGTTACTCTGATGAACATACCAGGGATGGAGAAGATAGATCAATAATTGATGATCAATACTTTAATATTTCAGCCGACTTCAAAAAATGTATTAAAAATTTATTTTAGAACCGACACACAGGGCCTTAGCAGCCACTATGAACATCTGCTAAGACTTAATAATAAACATAAGAGAAAAAAATAACAGAACCATAATTGTTTCCAACCTTCCATCTGGATTAGTAGTTGGGAAACTTGAAGTGATCGACACTTGATAGCGGCCCCCTCGTCATGAGCTGACTACATCTTTATATTGGGCGTTAGTGCCAAGCAAATATTGTTATTCGCAAATTTTGTACCTTAGGCAGCGGACGTGTGGTTTGTCGAGCCTAAGATACCAGGGTCACCGAACAATCGGATGGAGTTTGCTACCTTATATATATATTGATCAGTTCACAACGTTCTTCGACGTCCTCTGATTTCCAGCCTCCACCTGTCTCGGTCCTCCCATAGGTTTTCCTCTATGCCCCTTGATCTCATGTCCTTAGTAATTCCCTCTCTCCAACTCAATCTAGGTCTTCCCCTTTTTCTTCTTCCATCTGGCATCCACTCCAGGACCTGCTTCGGCAGTCTATCGTTTCCCATTCTCTGGACGTGCCCGTACCACTTCAGTTGTTTTTCTCTGATGTCGTCAGTAATTCGATGTTCAACTTTCATTATCTCAAGGATTCTTTCATTCCTCACTCTGTCTAATCTACTCTTACCGGCCGCTCTTCTCCAATAATCCATTTCCATAGCCTCGAGTGAGTGGAGAGCCTTCTGTTTTAATGGCCATATTTCACTACCGTAGGATGCTATAGTTTTGACTATGGAATCGTACACTCTGTGCTTGTTGTTTTTTGAAATTGATTTATCCCATAGTATTCCATTCAGTTGCCTGATTGCTGTTCTTCCTAGGTTGTTTCGGTGTCTTATTTCTTCATCCATACTTCCGTCGTTTCTGATCTGTACTCCAAGATATTTGTATTTGCTGCGTTTCTTTATAACTTGCTGTTCCAGTACCAAATCCTGTTGTTCTCCGCCAATACACATATACTCTGTCTTACTGATGTTTACTTCTAGCCCCCATTTGTCGTACTCCTCTATAAGTTTCCGTGTCATGTACTCTAGATCTTCGTATTCTTGGGCCAAGACCACCTGATCGTCGGCAAAACACAGAGTGTAGAGAATTGTCTCACTTAATGGTATACCCATGCCCCGACACTTCCTCTTCCATATCCTGAGAACCTGTTCTAGATAGATTTTGAACAGAGAAGGTGAAAGACAGCAGCCCTGCTTCAGCCCCTTGCTCACGCAGAATCCAGTTGAAACCATTTTTCCTCTTTTTACTTGACTTTTATTGTCTTTGTATAAATCCTTGACCGCCTTGATGAGGGTTAAACTTATATTAGTTCTTTCAAGGGCTTCCGACAGTTTTTGTTGGGGTACGCTGTCATACGCTTTTTTGAGGTCTACGTAGAGTAAATGAATTTCCTGGTTTAGCGCTCTTTTCTTCTCTATTACTTGCGTAAGAGTGAACAGATGGTCGATTGTCGATCTACCGGCCCTAAAACCGGCCTGTTCTTCAGCTTCCATGTCAGAGAACTCCCCTTCGATCTTTTCCAACAAAAGTTTTCCGTATACTCTGGAAATACTACTCAGCACAGCGATACCTCGAAAGTTATCACAGATTTCCTTATTACCCTTTTTATGGATTGTTGTTATGTAGGAGGATCTCCATTCCTCAGGGACGCTTTCTCCATTGAGACATTTTTCAAACAGGTCAGCAAGACATTCGAACAATTTGTCTGTACCATATTTGAGTAGTTCTGGGGGTATATTACCTGGGCCCGGGGACTTTCTATTTTTCAGTCCGCGGCATATCCTTTCGACTTGCTCTTTAATGACTCTTATAGGGGATCCAGTAGTTGTAAGGTGATCATTCTCATACGGTTGGTTGTACTCTGCCCTGTCTTCCGCCAAGAGTTCTCTGAAATGTTCGTCCCACTTCTGTAAAGAAATTGGTGAGACAATGTCTCTCTTCTTGTTCTGCCGAAGAGCTCTCAATGTTCTCCAGCTCTCTGTGCTCTTTGTACCTCCTATATATGAATTGATTTTTTCACAGGTTCTTTCCCAGCTTTTGTTTTTCTTCGCTGCTATTGCTCTATGCACTTGTTTCTGTGCTGATCTATATTCCTTTCTGCAGTGTTCTGTTTTTGTACTGAGGTATATGTTATATTTTTTCTTTTTAGCTCTGATTATCTCCTCGATCTCTTCGTCCCACCAATACGGTTTCCTTCTGATGCTCCTCTCTTGTTCTCCCAAAGCCTCTAACGCTGCACCTGTTAAGCATTCTTTTATGTAATCATATTGTTGTTCCGTGGTCTCAAAATATTCTTGGGTGAGTTTGGCGTTTAATCTGGACTGGTATAGTTTTCTAACACTCTCTTGGTCGAAGCTCTCGAGGTTATATTTTTTGTTCTCCGTGATTTCCTGTTCGTTGTCTTCGGTATAAGTTTTTTGGCTGCTTTGAATTCCGAAGGGGATAATTTTGGCTTTGACGAGGTAATGGTCGCTTCCACATGTTACCCCTCTGTAGGCTCGTACGTCTTGGATGACCATCCGTGTTTGCTGTCGTATGATCACATAATCTATGATTGATTTCAAATTTCTTGTATGTTGGACCCAGGTGAACTTGTGAATTGAGCGGTGTTGAAAGAATCCATTCAGTATTTTGAGGCTGTTATGTTCACAAATATCTATAAGTCTGCTTCCGTTGTCATTTACTGTGTCTTCTCCGAATCGACCTATTATTTTATCCTGCTGTTTTGAACCCGTTCTGGCATTGAAATCTCCCAACAGAATGACTTCTCTGGAGGTTCCTATTTTTGATATTTCATACGAGAGTTGTTCGTAGAATTCATCCTTCTCTCTTACACTGGAATCGTCGTTAACGGCATATATTCCAACTATTGTGACCTTATTCCCCAGCAGAGTTAGGTTTAGTTTGATTATGCGTTGGCTTATTGCTTCCCAGGAATTAACGTATCTCCTCAGATCTTTTCGTACAAGTATGGACACTCCTTGCTGAGCCCTCTTATCCGTACCCACTCCAGAATAGAAATGATCATAAAATCCCAGATTATCCGATCCTTGGCCCTTCCTCTTAGTTTCCGTGAGCACCACTATATCCATGCTAGAGCTTTTCAATTCTTGAACAACATCATTCAGTTTGTGGGAAAGACCTTGAACATTCCATGTTCCGATATTCATTATCCTTTTTCGTAGCATGAGTCGTCTTCGCATCATCCGTCCTGTCCGAGGCTTGTTGCTGGAATTTTTAACCTTTATGCCTTTTTCCGAGTACTGAGTGGTTGGCCCAATGCCTCAACCTCCAACCTGGAGGGTCAGGGTTTGATTTCAGAGTATCCTTCTCTTAGGCAGATTGCTGTCACTATAGCTGGAGAGTTCTGCCCACCCTAGAGAGTTTGCTACCTTAACTATCTTAAATCGAATTTTAACTGACTACCCTCTCTAAGTGAGAATAGGTAAGTTCTTTCATCCATAATGTACGCCTCCATGTTTACTGGTTACTTGGTACTGTCGGTATTTGTCAATTGTTAATTCCTGTAGTTGTCTACAGTTTGTCTGTATATTTAATATTTTTTATTTTTTTTGTGTTTAAAAAATTTTTTTTAATTTTTAAAATTTGATAGATGTAATGGATGTATAGGAATTTACGTTCCACAATTTAACAAACAGTATTTACAATTTTATGTTGGGCCCAGGGATTTGTTACTATTTAACTTATTGGGTTTTAGCCCTGATGAAGACTAAATAAATAGTCAAAACCTCGGCCATTTTTAAATAAAGAAGAGGTGCATTATTTGTCCTAATCCCGCTAACTTCACCAACAATTTACAACTTACGGACGCTAATTACAACAATTAAAAATTTATCTTCGCCTTCAACTACCACCGTTAAGCAAGTTTCTGATCACTGTGGATCTGCGTGTTCTAATTCACCATGTGATGTAGGTTTACCTAACATAGAAGTTAAGTTGCCGCAAATTGGAATCAAGCCTTTTAAAGGGGACACAGCCGAATGGCAATCATTCATTGAATTATTTCAAGCTCTTATTATAGATAACCAATCGTTGTCAAATATTCAGAAGTTCATGTATCTTAAATCATTTTTAAGAGATGAACCCCTTAAACTAATTGACAATTTGACAGTCACAAACAATAATTTTTCAGTTGCTGTTTCACTCTTGAAAAACCGTTACGAGAATAAATCAGCTGTTATAAATGCAGATGCTCTGTTAGACATGCCATCTAAACAAATTTAAAATACTCTCTTCTACAAAAGAGACTTCTACAAATGTTGTTGATTCATTTATTTAGTAAAAAAATTGATTATGGTACCCGCAAGGCTTTTGAACTTGAAAGAAATATTGACAGATTGCCACATCTCGATGAACTTTTTGAATTTTTAGAAAAACGTTGTACTGTTTTGGAAAATTTAGGTGTCACAGAAACATCTTGAAAAAGTACGTCTCTTTTGACAAATGAAACCGCTCCTTTTTTAACGAAAACTTGCCTATTCTGCAAAGACCCTGCTCACAAAATTTATAATTGCAATAAATTTAAAGCTTTAAATTATTTTGAAAAAAGAAACTTTGTAAAATCTAAACATTTATGTCTCAATTGTCTCGGAAGTCAACATCAAGCCAATCAATGTCGTTCCTCTAGAAAGTGTTTGACATGCAGTCTGAAGCATCATTCACTATTGCATAATAATGATCATAATCCTCCCTTTGCGTCTTCTCAGATTCGTAATAATGCGTCTCATAATCAGGCTTTCTTCAACCGATTTCCTCAACATAACTCGTTATCAAACAATTCACATTGAAACCATAATCATAACCAAACACATCCAGTTTCATTTCAAATACAAGGAAATCAAAACTTTGTCAGTCAAATATGGTTTCTACTCACACATCAATGCAAGCTGATTCCAATGATTCACAGCAAAATAGTGTACCTGCTTCAGCATTAGTGTGTAAAAACAGTATGGTTTTATTAGCCACTGCTGTCATTTCGGTGTATGATTCGAATGGCAATATATACGATGTCAAAGCTATATTAGATAGCGGCTCTCAAACATCCTATATTACTGCTGCTCTTGTAAAAAAATTAAAAATGTCTCCTTCGTCAAAACCTCTTATGATTTCAGGACTTGCTAACAGTTCCACCATGTCTCATGGAATGGTTGAAATCTCTATATTTTCTAGTGTAAATTTGAATTTGTCTGTCAAATTTTAAACAAATTCTTTGAGAAATTCTTGACTTATCAGATAAAAACGTTCTATAAGTTACAATTTTGACACCCTGTATGGCAGGCACCAAAAAATTAGGTAATAGAAGTCCCATTATTTTTCACTACAGAATCTGTGGTTAGCGGATTGCCCTACTTTTTTTTTGTACGAAAACGTTATTTTACTCTAACCAAGTTTAATATCAATTTACCATCAAAGCAAAACAAGTCTACCTTCAAGTTTTGCTTTGATAGAGAAGCGTGGGATCTATTTTTGTCACCTTATAAGGCAACGACATCCATTTATTTAGGACGCAAGTCCATATTTCTATTTTAGAACTTAGACATAAAATATCATGTTACTGGCCATCTAGGTGGAACATTTTTTTCCTCTGAAATATTTATTAGTCTGCCTTCTAGACAAGTTTTCCTGATAAATGATGTGTTCTAGTTAGGTGCCCACGACAAAATGTCGGCGACCTGTAATTCTGTGGTACAGTCAAGGCAGAGCTGCAAATCGTTAAGCGATAGGAGGTGAATACACTATCTCTTGCACTTGGTTGTATGATCTTTTTTAAACGCTAAATAATAAAAAAATCTATAGAATAAAATATAGTCAGATTACTGCTGCTTGTGTACTAGGTGACGCCTTTTCGATGTAATTTAGGAGTCTTGATAAATAGACGGAAGGTGAAAATACAATCTAAAGTGTTTTCCGGGCTTTGAAGGGATTTTACCAGTAGATAAAGAAAACGCAAACAGTACTAATATCAACATCGGATTACGAAGGAATAATCAGGACACTGCTAGACGTGGCATCAGGTGACTTGCCACCAAGGTTGTACGGTTTAGCAAAGATCCACAAGCTGATATGCCAGTGAGACCCATCGTGAGCACCATAGGAAGACCGTCCTACAAAATCGAGAAACACCTCACAAAACTGCTACAACTTAAAATAGGAAATACTGACCGCTTTATAAAAGACTCCACTCATTTTATCGAAAAACTTTATTCTTTGACTCTTTCTCCAGGAAAAAGTCTCGTTAGCTTAACCAGTTCAGAAGCAGGCCACATCCTCAAGCGTGTTTTAGATCCAACACTGCATGGCAGATGGCTCCCAGTTCGAGAAGCAGCCCATATTGCTCTGTTCCTCGCTGGTTATCGGAACCAGAACGAACTGAAAAGAGTGCAGGTAGTCACCAACTTGTCGATCAACTCATCTGCATACTAGTTTCGGTTTCTACCCCTTATCACTACAGCTTTGGCTGGTCGACAAATTGATTGCCTGCTTCTGCTCTGTTCAACTTGTACTCTGTACGTTTCCGGCTTCAATTAGCCGAATCACGGTCATCAATTTGTCGACTAGCCAAAGCTGTACTGTACAAAAACGTTCAAGCAAAAATAACCGGCGACTGGGACACTTACAAACAAGCCCTAACTAACTACAATAAGCAGATCAGGGCTGCTAAAAGAGAGTCTTGGAGAAGATTCTGTGGCGGGAATGAAGGCGTGCCAACAGGAGCCCGAATTTATAGGATTCTCTCCAGGAAGCCGCGTCAGGTGCTAGAATCGATAAAACGGTCCGATGGAACCTACACCTCCACTGGTAGTGAAACATTAGAGGTACTAGCAAGCTGTCAGTTCTCGGGTAGCTGGCTGACAAATTTGGAGACTAACACAAGCCCCTTGGGACGATTTAAACGACCCAACAAGGCAGGTTGGAAGCTCTCCACAAAAGTGATCGGACCAACCCTGGTAAAATCCACAATTATGGCTTTTGAACCATATAAATCCCCCGGGGAGGATGGAGTGTTCCCGGGACTACTACAACACGGCCTGGATCAACTGGCACCTCAACTAACAAATCCCTTCAGAGCGAGCCTTGCATGGAACTTTTTTCCAAACTGCTGGTCCAGGGTGAGAGTCGTCTACATAGCAAAGAAAAGATCCTAAATCGCTCAGGCATTCACTATAACCTTGTTTCTGCTGAAAAGCTTGGAAAAGATGGTAGACCTATACATCACGGAGGAAGCGCTAACAACGTACTCCCTTAATATGGAACAGTATGCATACCAGGCTAACAAAGTGAGACATTCTTGACAAATAATGAAACAATCAAAAAACTGTCCTTGGCAATGACCACTGTGCTATGTTTTATAGATCTAAATGTTATATAATAAGTACTTCGGTGCGACTTAGCAAAATAGAAGTAAAATAGGCGAAAAAAAATCGTATGCGCAGCTCTGGAGTAAAAGGCTTTTTTTCCCCTTCGAACTTTAAAGCCCTCCGTTTCGCGTTCGGCCTCAAATTGTTTTTGGGAGCAAAAGTGCCACGTTTCTCCCTCGTGCAAATACCAAACTTTGTAACGTAGCTTCAAAGATGTGACATTGGATCCAGGAAGCGGATCACGAATAACGTCTCCAAGCTATCACGGTGGTGTATCACGGTAGTAAGCCTCATAATGTTTTTCTTCTTTTAAAAACAGAGATGATTTTGGGAATAAATTATCTCCAAAAAATGAATGAGAAAATACTTCACAAAGAAAACTGGATAATATAAATGAGCACCACCCATGTATAGGCCCAAAACTGAATTTGGATTTGTATTCGAATAGTTTATAATTAAGCTAGTCAAAACCAGTTTAACCGACCTCATAACTCTTGCGTTTTAAGGATATACCCAACGAAGTAAACCACAAGTAGCCAGTGTTGCCAAGTCAAGGATTTTATCCTTAGATCTAAGGATTTTTATGAACGTTTAGGAATTTAGGAGGATTTCGTAAAATCTGTTGGAATCTGGGGATTTTCTCTTCCATACAGATCTTGACTAATTAAAAGCGACAAATACGAAGCAAAATTATAAACGCATGATATTCACGAAACTACACCACTACTACTAGTGGAGCTGAAGTCCAGAGAGTAAACAGAGCACTTTGAGTAAAGCTTTATGACCTCGGCACAATTGACCATTCCAGAACAGCTGTTTTCGATAAAGTTCCGCCATACTGATTCGTGGGGCAAACAAACCATGTATCCAAATCTACGAATTATTCTGCGGTTATAAGGAGATGGTTCGCCATTTTCATGCAAAAACATGCGGCAAAAATTACCGGTATACCGGGTACTAACGTGTTGGTTTCACTTGTGATTGGGAGAGAATGGAGAAACCATCGTTTTGGACTGTTTTTTGGCTATTTTTATCCATGGGATACACCAATGTGCGATCATTCTGAGACGACAACACCGTTAAGGGGGCACACAACTCCGGCCAAAAACGGATTTTAAGAAAATGTCGACAATTGTTGCTCTCTCCATACTATCTCTTAGCTCGTTGGATTGAGTATGATAATGACACGGCAATGACAATGACTGACCTTATTGACGACTCTAGAACAGCTGATTTCGATAAAAGTCCGCCATACTGATTCGTGGGGCAAACAAACCATGTAGCCAAATCTACGAATTATTCTGTGGTTATAAGGAGATGGTTCGCCATTTTCATGCAAAAACATGCGGCAAAAATTGCTAAGTAGGGCGCCAAAACTGTGCAGCAGAAAGGTTTCTCCTTATGTAATATACGGGGTGTTTATTAGAAAACCTCATCCAGCAAGCTATGAAATTTTGACAGAAAAGGATATCAAAGTAAATTTACTTTTGTTTCTCCATCCTTTTCTTTTAACATTTCACAGCTAAACTAGATGAAGTTTTATAATGACCACATGGTACTACCGTGTTGGTCTCACTTGTGATTGGGAGAGAATGGAAAAACCATCGTTTTGGACTATTTTTTTGGCTATTTTTATCCATGGGATACACCAATGTGCGATCATTCTGAGACGACAACACCGTTAAGGGGGCACACAACTCCGGCCAAAAACGGATTTTAAGAAAATGTCGACAATTGTTCCTCTCTCCATACTATCTCTTAGCTCGTTGGATTGAGTATGATAATGACACGACAATGACAATGACTGACCTTATTGACGACTCTAGAACAGCTGATTTCGATAAAAGTTCGCCATACTGATTCGTGGGGCAACCAAACTATGTAGCCAAATTTAGGAAATTTTCCGTGGTTATAAGGGGATGGTGAATAAGAATTAAGAATCAAAGAAAAATAAAAGCAAAAAGTTGTACCTGAATATCTTTTGTTACCGAGATAGAGGGTGATAAAGTTTCAGATTTTTTACTGGTTTTGTTTCATAGCTGCTTCAGTCATACTTCTTGACATAGTAGGATTAAAATTTGTACATACGGGACTCTTTAGAATCTCCACAAGAACAATTCACAAATTGTGGTGAAAATATGGGCACATGATGATACTTTTTCAGGGCCTCTTTTTACCTTCTCAAACTGTTTTGTTTTGCGCCACTGCATTTGTTTCAAAAAAATCTCTTTCTTGAACTTAGAAACTTTTTATCTATGGATATTTTTTCGTATGTCACTGTTTTGTATGAAACGGTGACAACAAAGTGTATGAAAAAATTACAAATACAAATAATTTGCATTTGCAAATATTATTTTTTTAATAATTCAAACCAATGATAGGCATGATAAAATACAAGCAACAAAAAACCTGTAAAAAATTTAAAATTTTATCAATTACCCTGTACCTTGGTTGCAAAGCATTTTCCGATACAATCTTACTAAAAATTTCTGCTTTAAATTCATTTCTCTATCGTGGTTTACGTACGACAGTTTAATCCTGACTCACCTGCATAACTTGTAATCAGACATAAATAACCTAAAGTATGAAAAATTAGTAAAAACGGCAACACCATTATGAAAAGCAAATTTGTTTTGACTTTGTAGGATTATCTTTCGTACTTCGTACAGCTACAAGACTATAAATCCTCCCTGGGAGCTTTTGCCTAAAAGAGACAATTTTGGAATATACTATAAATAAATCTCAAATCAAAAATGAAGATCAAGTTCAAGTTTTAAGTTCACTCTCATATCTAAATAAGTTGGTCCGCCATATTGCCTTGGGGGGCACACATGTCAAATGACGTAATTCTCGAATGGTCAATACGCTGGAAGGGTCAGCGGTCAATTGTCAAATGGTAAATGTCATTGATTGGATGTCATGTCGACTATCGTTACTCGTTACTGTCATTCCTATTTCGAGAATTGAAAACTATTTGTAAAAATTTTGAAAAAATGGGCGTGACAGCGTGGCACCTAAAAGAATTTTCGCCTGTGGCGCAATTTTTTTGCTCGCTTTCTTTTATTTTACAGAACATATTTCAATCATTCAATCTAAGGAATTCTAAAGATAAATCGTGCTTCCACTAAGGATTTTTCACATGACATGTTGGCAACACCGCAAGTAGCACTGTGAGATCTACTTTAAGTGCTTGTTACGAGTTTTTTTTTTAATATCGTGTTTAATAATAAATGCAAACTCTAGATTCTCGAAAACTTTTCTTTTAACAAAATTAATATGAGTGAAACTTTTTAGCTCAAAAGTCACCCAACATTAATGGGCAAACTATTGTTATGAACCACAACAAAATAAACTCCTTAATGGCCGTAACATTTCCATAATATTCACGAGCAATAGCATTAAACCTCTTGGCAGTTTCCCGGGAAATCCCATATAATTTCGCGAAATGCCGTCGGATTTCAAGGAAAAATGGTTTTTCTGTGAAAGTAAGCAAGACGCCAATATTTTACCTCAAAGTAGAAAAGCGCTAATTCAGAAAGATGGTCGCAGGCAATAGTGCCATAAAACTACGAGGCTGCAAACGCAATTTCTCAAAATCATTAATAGTTTCGTGTCCTTTACTCATTTTACCATTGCAATGAATAGAACCATTAAAGCAAATGCTACTCAGGCTTGAAAATAATGCCTATCTAATGACATAATCCATCAAGTCCAAATAAGGTCGCAAATGAACTCATTTGAAGCTGATCTCTGAATTTGATTACATTTACCAACCCGAAAATCAAATCCCTGGGATCTCATTTCTTACTTGGACGTCAATTGCTTGTCAGGCAAGGACCAGGAAATAAAATTAACGACCAGTTAAATCCTGATAGCGCCTTGCCAATGGAAATTGGAAAGTTCAAATGAAATCACGGCAGGAGGCAACTTACGTCATAAAAATGGTCCGGGATCGAAAAACGGATTTATAGACGAACATGCTGAGATTAGTGATAATAGCTATGGACTTTTGTTACATGTAAGTTTGTTTTCTTTAAACTTTCATTTTCCTTAAATATAGCGTTTAATAGTAAGGTCTCACGATTTTATCAAAATTTTAATAAATTAGGTAGCACTTATTTGAAAAAAACAATAAATGTAATACATTTTTTCGTCAGGGATTTTTGTATTTATTTTGACCTATCATGCCGTTTTATCGGTTACGATGCCACCATCCCTTTATTATCGAGTTATCGTCAGGCTATCTTTACTAGTAATAGCAAGGGTTTCGATTTCGAATAATGGCTAGAATTTCGTCCCTTCATTTTCTGCTCAATTTTAGGGCAGCTTAAGATTAATTGTTAACGCTTAAGTTTAAGTATCTCGGATAATCGGTATGAGCGGAGCAGAAAAACAAAACTTTTAAGCTACCAAGTTTTCGGAATTGACTTCCCGGACGGCCATAAAATAGGTACTCATTTCACGTAGTGTTTGCTGGCCGTGAAATCCAATTTTACGGCAACTATAAATCGCAAACACATCAAATAAAATAACAATTTAAAAGCAATCTGACAATTATTTAGTCAACTCTACGCCGTAGCAACAAAAAGAGTACTGGCTCACTGCAAGTTAGACCTACCATTATAACTTTTATAAAATATCTAATTAAATACTAACAATCTAAAGTGTTTTCCGGGCTTTGAAGCCGTGGTCATATGGAATTTTTTCCTGACGTTTCGTCTACAGCTGCGGCAGACATTATCAAAAGCGATGAGGCAATGGGCGAAGTGATCTCCCGGGCTTCCCGACGTTTAGTGATTCGACTGTGGTGAGCTTCGTACTATTTATTCCCCCGCCGTCGCGCAGCAATAGAGGGACTGCGGTGGGGGTAGCGATGGCGCGGGGTTTCGGCGCACTTGAAGTATGTCGTAGAACTCGCTTCCAGTCTGCATTTAGGAAAGTAATTTCCTCCTTTCTGTTGAAATTGTTGTCGTGTTTAAAGATCTCAATGGCCTCTCTCGTTAGTGGCGGATAGAAAGGCTACGACTGAGATATAAGATATCCACCTCGTTGAAAACGATGTCGTGACTTTCGGAGAGAAAGTGCTCTGGTACTGCTGACTTTTGTGTTTGTCCCAGTCTGCAACTCTTCTTGTGGTCCGTAATCCTCGTGTTGACACTGCGTTTTGTGGTGCCACAGCTGCATGGATCTCAGTAAAATCTGGGTACCAATAGGGGATCTTTGCGGTCTTTGGCCGATCTCAAACTCTGTTATATTGTACGAGTGGGTTTAAAGACAGTTTTAACATTGTGCTTTTCCAGTAAAATGCCGATCCTGTCCGTTACTTTGTGGATGTATGGTAGACTGGTTCATCCGCGCTTTCCTTCACCTTTTCCCGTTTTTCCTTCCTGTCGCTCCACATTCCTTGGACGGACGGCATTATCGAACTCACGCTTGATGTATCCATTCCAACCAAAGGCGAGGATTACGGAACACAAGAGGAGTTGTAGGCTGGGACAAACACAAAAGTCAGCAGTAGCAAAGCACGCTCTCCCCGAAGGTCACGACATCATCTTTTTCAGCGATGTGGATATATTATATCAATCGCAGCATTTCTATCCGGGACTAACGAGATAGGCCATATGACAGATGATGTGTGACATATGACACTTGTGTGACATAGTATATGTGAGGTGTGTCATATGACAGACTTGACACTTGTGCCACCTACGTGAGGCTTGAGAGGTTTGACAGGCAGGGCAGACAAGCTAGGCAGTGTAGATGGAGTAACTCCAAGTGCCCCTCAGTGGAAAATGAAACAAATAGCTTAGGAAAAAAATGTATTTAAGTTAGAAAAAGTTTTATACAACGGTGTTGTTATTTTTGGGTTTTTTATTTTTCCTACAAAAAGCCAAACGTTTTACAAGATGATCCTTTTTACTTACTAATATTTTTTCACGATCTATGCAAGCATTAAGGTTTCCAAGGAGATAAGTGTTATCTTTAAAAATTTTATGGTCTCCACCATCATAACGAGCCAGAGTTGCTTCAACGTCAGTCTTTTGAGATCTTGTAAACCTCCTGCCTTCACATTTAGAAGCGCATAGTTTTTGTACCATCAAATCAACTTCAGTTTTTAGGGCTTTTCTCTTAAGTTCGATATAACTAGTAGAGTTGACTAAAGAGATTAAATTATTTTTATAAGATTCACATTATTCTAGATTTTTTTGTACACATATTCAGGAGATCCACTTCCTGATCGTATAAATCCAGTGATTGAGTACAGTTTAAATACATATCTAAACTAGTATTGTACAGAATATTATAACTCGTTTGTGAATACTCACATTCGATGGACAACGTGAGGGTATTCTAAAAGTAAGAAAATGTTTCAAAAATAAAAAAACCGTGTCTGTAAATTTTCCCAATGTTAAAAAATGTAAAGTCAGTTCAAATAAACATATCGAATTGTAATTTTTATTTTTTATTTTAAGACTTTGATTATACGAGATTTTTAGCCAGTTCATTTTGTGCTTTAATCCTTTTTTTTTCACTTCATGTTGCTAGATTACAGGGTTGCCAGATCAGGTTGGGATTTTACTGACAACAGTGACAACTATGCTCTGAAATTCCTGGAAATTAGTGGTAAATCGAATTTTATTCCTGGCAAATTCTTTGCAAACTTTATGATGCGCGTGAAATATTCTTGGTGATTTTTTTACCCTTTCAGATGCTGAATGGATGATATTGTATTTAATGGTCTTGGCTTAATATGTAATATATATAATAAGTAAAAATTTAAAAAAGTATTTATAACAAATTATTTTAAATATAAAATCGGCAATCAGTCAACCACAACGAGCTGGTACCTATATTTACTGCCACTATTACAATTTAACAGTTTTGACCCCCTTTTTGTTATCTGAAGTTCCAAAAAAATATGGCATTACTTTTGGTGAATTAACGTCATCTGACATGTTTTACGTCAAATAATTCGAAATCACGATTAGCATTAGCCAATTGATAGGTCACTTAATAGCGGACTGTCGGCCAAAAAAACTCCATATTTAGAAAAATATATGGGCATTTGTTTGTTCTGTCCTATTATATTATGATTTATATAAATATTGATATTTCCTCTATCATAATATAAACATGTAAATAACACATTTAGCTTTATTATTCTTTCGCTATTGAACATCACATCTTTCAGACATACATGTTTCCAACAGTAGACGTTGACGTTGAAGCAACTATGGCTCGTTGTGATGATGAATACCATAAAATTTTTAAAGATAACACTAACCACCTTGGAAACCTTAATGCTGACATAGACCGTGAGAAAATATTACTAGGTCAAAAAGATCACCTTGTAAAATGTTTGGCTACTTGTAGAAAAAATAAAAAACTCAAAAATTACAGCACCGCTGTGTAAAACTTTATTCCTAACGTAAATAAAAAAAAATTCCGTAACGATTTATTTCATTTTCCACTGAGGGGCACTTGGAGTTATTCCATCTACACTGCCTGCCCTGTCTGCCCTGCCTCTCAAACCTGTTTAGCCTCACCTAGGTGTCACAAGTGTCAAGTCTGTCATATGACACATCTCACCAGGACGCTTATTCTATAGTAAAGAGTGAAAGTGAAAGTGAGAATTTTGACAACCTTGATTGGTCAAAAAGTTCTGTTGACGAATTCCATTGGCCAGCAATTCTCACCTTCACTTTCACTCTTTCCTATAAAATAAGCGTCCTGTACTATGTCACACAACTGTCATATGTCACACATCATTTATCATATGTCAGCTGTCAAGTCTGTCACATTTGACACGAATGACAGCATTTTGGGGCCGCTTTGACAGGGGGCCCCCATTAGGGGTCACGATGATATCAAGGTCAAAGTGTCCCAGAACCCCGTCATTATAACTACTGAGGGACCCTACACACCGCTTCATAATTTACAACCGGATTTCCTATTTGTGTGCCGTAGGATTTCTTTCTAGCCCTCCATCGTGCAAAATGAGGTAGGTAATAGACCATTTCTCTCCCTCCAAGGTGGGAAATAAAGAAGGTGGGTAAAATGAGATTTTTCAACCTTTATAAACCAACTTTTATAAAAAGTAGTTCCCGAATAAAAATTACCACCTCCAAACTCCATGTAGGTGATATCGTAAAAATCTCCAAGTAAATTTTCATAAATTAATGAAGTGCTATACACACCACTTTTTGATTTATTACTGTAATTTGCATTTGCGTGCGGTAGAATAAAAGGTGCAGTTTAAAACTTTGTTACGTTTTATATGCGTGCGATAAAGTAAAAACCATTGTCCACGACTGTACAATAATAAGGTAATCATTTGTCGGATTATAAGCACATAATAGATCTTTAAAGACTACAACAATTTCAAGAGAAAATTATGTTTCAAAATGTAGACTGGAAGCGAGTTCTACGACATACGTCAAGTGCGCCGAAACCTCGCGCCACCACTACCCCTACCCCAGTCCCTCCACTTCAGCGCGACGGCGTGGCAGGGTAATAAACACCCCGGAGCTCACCACAGTCGAATCAGTCAACGTCGGGAAGCACAGGACATCACTTCGCCCATTGCCTCATAGCCTTTGATAGCGTCTGCCGCAGCTGTAGACAAAAAGTCAAGAGGAAATTCCATTGGACCTCGGCTTCAAAGCCCGGAAAACAGTTGTATATTGACCGGCCGTGAAAGACATTAATATAATATTTTAACGTCCTCAGAACACCAGTAATCAGGAAAAGTGCGTTTTGGCACAGTTTGGCAGTGTAATTTTGCACCCCATAAAGTCACTGGTTCTGGTATAAATTGGAATACCAAGAATTTATACCAGAACTAGAATTATCGATAATTGCAATTTATGTCATACCACTATTTCTTTATCGTGTCTTTATTCCAAATATCACAATTTGAGTTTCTGACCTTGGGTAGAGTGAACCCATAAATTAATGACAATATGGGTCTTGGACCTCCATCAAGAAAGAGAAAAATGACAAACTCTACGTGGCTATGGGAAAAACAGTGTGGTCAAAAGTTCTATAGAAGAAACATCAGAACGACTTAGTAGCATAAATTTCTTGTTAACTGTATAAACTGTATAAAATGGAGACCAGTGATTGACTTCCTGCTTCCGTCTCCATGGAAACTAGCGGTGCGTCAGTGTGCGAGTTCGTAGAAGCTTCCAGGATACCACCACTAATCCCTCCATCCTGCCTGCTGATGTAGTAACGATCTTCATACTAAAGTTTACTTTCGTTGAACTGTCTAGCTACTCAGATTTCAGTCATTACAGAATTGTTGCCCTTCTGCCATGACATGTTGAAAAGAAGACACTATCACTAAGGACACACTTCAATCAACTTAGGGTTTCAACATTAAAAAATTCCAAAATCTTTTAGACAATCATTTCTAGGTACCAAGTGGTATGAATGGTCCCAGGTGGAACGAATTTATACCAGAACCCCCTGGTTCTGGTATAAATTTATAAACAAAGAACATGCGTTAACTTTGGAACGGTTCAACTGCAATTCTTGTGTCAGTGCAGACAAGATGGAACATTACTGCAGTGTTTTCAATCTGATGATCCAGGCACCTGCTAATAGCGTAGAAATACTTGGTGCTCCTTGTGACTCCTGTTCAAAAGTGTATTGCCAGGGCTGCACTGAAATAAATACAATGAATGCTTGTGCATCACCGTCAGTCGAAAAGGCATATAACATTTGCTAATCAGGTTTGATAATCAGGCAAACAATTAGAAAAATATAATTACCATCGGTTGCCAAGTTATATAAAAATCATAATGATTGGGATTTATACGTTCCTCAAATTAGGAAGGCTTTGAATACTGCAGTTCATGATATTAACGCTTTCACTCCATTATAATTAAATTTTAGTTGATATTGTCCCAAAGGAGCGAAAAGACATAAAAATTGCAGCATTTTTAGAAATGATCGGCCGAAGAATGGTGTAATGACTAAGCACTTTGACCCAAATTTAAAAACCATACCTCGAAAACTTGTTCAAACTGTGGGTACATCAAACCGCTTATGGACGTCATGGAAAAGAAGGATGCAATCGACTGGCAAAAATTTGTTAACGATAAAGAAAGTTAGCATGAGTCTTTTTGAAAGAGAATCGGTAGTCTGTCTGGGGGACTCACGAAGGAAGTCCTGTTTTGGTGGGTCTCACGAGGAGTAGTGCGGGGAGTCGCATTCGGGATGGTTGGATGTCGTTATGCCGGAAGGACGAACGACCACAATCAGGTACCAGCCTCTCTTTAAAAGTAGAAAAAGGAGTTGTTTGGAGAACTCGCGAAAGTAGTTGTTTTTTGGGGGATTGGTGAAATGGGGCAGAGAAGGAGTGTCGTTACGCCGTAAGGACGAACGATCACCATTCGAGATCAGATCGCAAGTAGAAGCATACAGCTAAGTTTAGTTTTCAAAGTAAAGAGAGGGGCCGAAACACTCCCTTTTTCCCATAAGTCCTTTTGCCGGAGCAACGTAGTCGGTTTATTTGAGTTGTAAGGTCCTGGTCCATCTAGAAATTAGGTAAGAACTACTGTGCATTTATTTTCGTTGTTTCTTTAGTTATTTTCGATGTCGCAAAGTTGCTAGATTGGGTTACTTATAAGGAAATAGAAGTTTACCTAGACTCTCATCTCGTTATTTCATACGCCAGCCCCCCCCCCCCCCCCCTAGCTTAAAACGCCTAGTTTTGCTTTTTTAAAAGATGAGCAGAGGCAACAAGTTCATAGCAAGTTTTCAGGGTGGCAACAGAGAAAGAGACAGAGAGACAATACAGAGCGGAGCAATAAGCATAGGCGTGCGAATATGCAAATATTTATTTTCCCTGTTGGAGATCATGTCTTCAACAATGAGGACAATTTCGAGAACACTTTCACAAAACTAATAATCACGATCGTGACTAAATTGGCAAAGAATTTTTCAAACAACTACATATGCTGCTTCAAAACTTTAAAACATATCTTAAGCCGATCCCCATAAACTCTGAAAACTGAATAAACGCAAATTGAGTATGTATTACCCAATCTATTCAGAGCAACCAAACAAACAAAATTGGTGGCCTCACGAGGAGTCGTGCGGGGAACCACGTTCTGGCTGGTTGGAGGTCGTTATGCCAGACGAACGACTACCAACAGGTACCAGCCGACTGTTTACAATTTGAAAAAAAGAGTGTGATTTTGGGGGACTCACGAGAAGAGTCGTTTTGGGGGATTGGTGAAAGGGACCGAGACGGAGTGTCGTTACGCCGTAAGGACCAACGATCACCTGCCGAGATCACCAGTAGAACCTCCAGACAAGTTTGGGTTGAAAGCACATCTTTGTGCCCGTAAGTTTTTTTGCACCCTTATGGCCGACCGGAGCTACGAGGTCCGTTTAATTGAGTGACGAGATATGGTCCTAGTCTATTTAAAATTTAGGTGAGATCCACTGTGTATTTATTGGCGTTGCTTTCTGTATTGATTTTCTTTGTCCCAAATTTGCTAAAATATATTCCACTCTATGGTGACTAGAAATAAGGCTGAAATTCTTTCTGATGATAGAATTAAGATGAAGGATTTGTGAAAATGAAGAGATTAATTGGAGCTAAAAGAAGGCGTTTCTTCAAATGTGCTTCTACAAACCATAGTGTGGGTACGCTTGAGTCCAAAAAGTACCGACATGTTTAAGCAAAACAAATATTGAACTGCCCACTACTCTTTAAATGGAGGCGGAGAAGAGCGTAATAAATCAGAGAGACTGGTTAACCATACATACTTCTTAAAACGCAACTCCACCTATAAAAAAACGCAGAGCATTGTAATTTTGCAGTGTATAATGGTTCGTACAAATGGAAGTTAACAAATCACATATTATAAACATTAGGAGATTGCTTAAAAGAAACTAAGCATATTCCTTTATATCTCCCACCACCAATATTCATAACCGAAATCTGACTGCATGTAGTTTTAAGTGGAAGTTGTTTATCCAAATAAACTAAGAATCAATTAAAACCATACACCCCAAATTTTGAATGAATTTTAAAACTGTCTATCTTTAAAGCCACTCAACCGATTGTCGTTGATGATGCCATTTTGGTAAGATCCAAGTATACGCTGCTTTAATTGGTTATGTACTCGGTTATATGTTCTGCAGGCTTTCTAATACAGGGTTCAACAAAACTTATAAAAAAGTTAAGAAGTTCGGCTTTTCGACTCACCAAAATTTCTTCATGATAATGTTTACCAATGTTACCATTGCAAAAGCAGTTGAAAAGGTTTATTGGGGTTGTGAAGACTGTAAAGTGTAGTGTATCGTCTAAAATAATTGCTGTAAATGGCTAATAATTCATCTACGCCGTCTACGCGACCTAAAAACTTCTCGAGCAAGGAAAGCACAGTTCTAATAGCTCTAGTGAAAGAATATGCACACATATTGGAGAATAAAAAAAGCAATGCTGTCACATGGAAGGAGAAACTCAACGGATGGGAGAAACTATCACAGGAGTTCTACAAACTAACAGGAAATAATTGAAGTTCAAAAAACTTGAAAGGAAAGTGGGAAAACATGAAGAAAGATACTAAAAAAAAGTTTTCATGGAACAAGCAGGAACTCTATCAGACTGGAGGAGGATCCTTCACTCAAGTCACATTAACAAACCAGGACTTTGATATAAAGGCATTATTGGGTCCTCAGTTGCAGGCCTAACAATTAAATTTGATTCAGATACCACATTTCCGAGGCAGAACATGTGCCAACAAACAACTGGGCTAAAGTTCTGAAAACACCAAAATCATCTACTTTGTGCAACAAAGGTGGGTTTGAACTATTGTTCACTTTAGTATTTTCGAATATACAGGGTCATCCAACCAGGCAATATGGGGGCAGACTTTGAAGGATAAATATTGAGGACTTAGACCTATGTTTCTTCTAGAAAAAAAAAATTACCCGGCCGGTTAGGAAGTCGGATATTACAAACGAATGCACGACGAGAATATCAGCATTAGCTGCAGTAAAATTAGAACTCTTCCAGCTGCAAATTCAGAGTCTGAAAGAAGAAAATAGACGAAAATAGAAGGAACATGAGGATAAGTTACAACAGCAAAAAGAAATTCACGAATTAGAAATAGAAAGAAAGAAACTTCAGTTGGATCTACTGAAAAAAGAATTACTAAAATAATTTATTTTTAGTTTATTCAAAAAGTTTCAAATACGTTTTAGCAATCCTTTACTTCATGTTTCAAATGATATCAGCTCGGATCTTAGTGATAAAATAAAAACACGTGTTCTATATCTAATACATATTTATAGGATTTAGAAGAAATGTCAGTAAAGAAATATTTTAATATGTTGGTCCTCTGTTCCAATAAATACCACCTCTATAATCCTCTGAAATTACAAAACTAGTTGACATTATTGGGTGTGTATTGTGTGTATGCCATGTAAATGGAGGCATGGAGTAAATGGAGGCATGAAAAATGTATTACCAGTCTGACCTGCAAAATGTTATTCTCAGGTTTGAAAAATTAGAAAATTGTACATTTTGCAATGGGTCGTAGATAGAATAATAATTTTAAACATTTTTATTTTTTATAATAATAATATTTTATCGTTCAGCAAAGTATTGAATGATGTGGTTTCGAACTTGTTGACCATTTCCTTCAGGTACTTCATGTCCTAAAGCTTCATCAGCATTACTTTCATCTTTTCCTCATTCTCATCTAAAGGAGGCTCTGGATCATTATTTTGCAAGGCAATATTATGTAGTAGGTACGGCTGTAGCCATTATGACGGTTAATACAGTTTGTAATTTTAACCTCATTTCTAGTCGTAAAACTTGGAATCTTCGTTTCCAAACTCCGTACTGCCGTTCCACTATGTTTCGTGTACGTATATGTGCTTCGTTGTATAACATTTCACCTCTGGTCCTTGGCTCAATGACTGGAATAAACACGTGTTCATTTAAAGTATATCCAGAATCCCCCAATAAATAACTGTTTCCAAAAGCTCCTTGATTAAGTAAAGCCTTTATTCTAGAATTGCTATAGATATGTCTGTCATTGGCAGCACCAGGCCACCGAGAAACAATATTTGTAATTTTCAAATCTGCATCTGACACTGTCTGAACATTGACAGAGAAATGACCTTTTCGATTTCTGAAATTTTCAGGCTCTTCTCCACCTTAAAATAAAACAAGAACACTAGGAAACAGCTCACAAAAAATTTGGAGGTGAGGGCGTGTTACCTCTATTACCTGGAGACTGAATCCGTATATGCGTACAGTCTATGGCTCCAATAACATTTGGGAACCTGGCTATATTATGAAATGCCCGTTTGCATTGATCTATTTCTTGTGGATTTGCTGGTAACTTTATAACTTCAGGAGCCAAGCTTGCTATGGGTTCTGATACTGTTTTTATGCACACAGAAGCAGTTGACTTATGAATTCCAGTAAAGTCACTTGCGACTATCACCATGTTCCCTGCAGCATAAAATCGAAGTGCAGGTAACAGCTGTGTCTCAGGAGTTAGTGCTTCATTTCTAAAAAAGTCACATTACCTGCTAGATAGTAGTGATCTTTGATGATAGGTAAGTATGTAACAATAATGTAATATTTCTTACTGAGTCGTATTCCGTTCCAGTAAACCTGCAATCCTCTCTAATATAGAGTTTGCAGAATTTTTTGAGATCCTAAACCTGTCAATAAATTCCTCCTCTGTTAATTCCTCAATATTAATTTTTCTATGGAAATTTCGTGGCGCTCTCCATGGCTCTACAATGTTTAAGATATCTTCGAGTTCATTTTCGTCATCTAAGATTTCTTCAAACACATCAAAAATAGCATCAATTTTAATTCGGTAATGACTTGAGTCACTTGAGAAACTTTTTATACTTTCCCCTGCCCAACTGTACAAAGAAAATATTAAAATTAAATATAAACACAAATGTGAGGTTAAATACGCCAGGTCAGGAATCGTCAAATTCTTCAGTTACTACAACAAACTGAAGTTTTACTCGCGGCCATCCACCAGTTGAAGTTTAAGCTTTAGATTGACAGTAACAGTGAGGTGTAAAACGACGACATATCGATAAACCGGAGTTTTTCTCAAATTCTGTAGGTAAACCATACCTATAAAACTGGCCGTAAGTAATTATGCTGGTATTTCTCTAGTAAACTGGCAACACATCTTTCTTATACTCAAAAAATACTGAAAAATTATAAATTTCTTTTCCTCATTCAAATTATGGACTTGTAAGAGTTTTGATCTTCATTTCTTGAAGCCATTTTGGAGCAAAAACATAGCCAAAGAAAAACAGAATAAACTAGACCCAAAGTGTGAAAAGGGGAATATCAAATGGGTATAGTAATTACGCAAAAAGATACCACAAAATATTTTGTCTATAATAGAGGCACTGTGATTCTGCCTACAACACATCTAGAGTCTGGACTCAGTACCAACAGAAATATGCTCGTCTTGAAGTCATATCTTCAGACCTAATGATATTAACGATATCATTAGCTATTAATGATAAGTATTAAATATGAAAAGCTTAGAACAATCTGAAACTGTATGTAACAGCCCAGCGTTTCCACAATTTCTATTTTAAAAATTTGAAATTTGGAGGTGATAAATAAATCGTAAATGTGCCTCAGATCCCGTTTCACGCTCTTAGGCACGACTTCCGATTTAATCGGAAGTACCGACATATTTCATTTTTTAAATGAAAGACCCTGTATATTTGTTCATTTTTGGAGTCCCTTTCGAATTCCAAGTTATTAACGTATAACATAATGTATGCTTATCTCCTACCGTTTTCAAAAAAATCGCGCCCGAACTTTCCATATCATCAATAATAAATGTGGATTTTTATGGAAACAAATGAACATCGATCAGCCCTGATTTCATAGGCTATGTCCTTAATAACCATTGTATATTCTGTGCTCAGCATAACCTAATGCTTTGCATGTATTCGTTCGGCTCTATTTTGGTTGCAATAACTGTACAAATTGAATGCCTCACAGTCAGTAAATTAGGCAGAAGACCATGCTATAAACTGGTTGATGGGAATTAAATGGTAAATGTATCTCTTAATTTAATATTCTATATTAACTACAAATAGAATATAGTCGATAATGATTAAACATAGCATCAAAAAGGAGCAGTAAATAAAAAAAGAATACACTAATACGCTAAATCAAATTACATGTCACTAAATCAAATTCTATTTATAACAAAGCCAATTCGGCCACCCACAACAGAATTTTAATTTCTCTTTTGTGTACCGAACACATCCCCGGCATCGAAACATTTCAAAAACCTACAGACACCGGTTATCCGGCCAAAAGCATTTTTAATGCCCTGTACGGGGTACATCTTTTGTTTTCCGGAGTTGGAAAGCTCCGATTTTGTATAGAGATGCGAATTAAATTTTTATGTATAAGGGCGAGGTTATGGAGATGGAAAGCAGACGAACAATAATTAAAGTATGATCAAGCGGCAGATATTTTGAGAGTCCTTTGTATAGAAGGATGAACCCTATCCTTTATACAGAATACCTACCCAAATCTTAATTTCACCTGCGGCAGTTAAACTCGATATTTCATTCTCTGCGGTTGTTTCTTTGTACTTCGGTTTCAAAGGTAATCGCAATCCGGATATTTTATCGAACATAAACATTCGAGCGAGGCATGCTAAATTATGTATTGCTTCGCTACTATATAATGGATTTGTAGCTTCTCTATTTCACGTTCAAGGAAGAGCTTAATGTGAAGGTCTGGTATGCAAAACAGAAATCAATTTTGAAATGGAAAGTTATATCAGCTAATAGTATATTATCCAACAAGAGTATAATGCAGGTCATCATTCCCGAAGGTGACGCTTGGGCTGGCTAGCGTAACAAGTGGTGCAGTCTACCTTAGGGACTGATGTTTGTGATATGCAAGTTGGATACTATACTTTGCAGCTCTATTTTGTTTGCTTCGACATCCATTTGGCACAAGCTTCTACATAATTTTGTAAAGCTACTGATTGGAGTTTATTTTTTGCTTGCTAAATAAAGACAATATATTACGTTTTATGGAAATTTTTTCATTTAGATTTAGATTTTTTCATTTCATTTATTTTCGCCAAAAAGTCGACGAATTAACTGTTTTTGTATAGCATGATCGTGCCTTAAGAATTCCTAATGCATTGCTATGTATTGGCAAAAATTTTCTTGGCTACTATATCCGATTAGCATGGTAGCTCTCGTAACGGGTGGTGGAAGAGGATCCTAATAGCATATCTGAAAACTGAAGAAGGAGGTAAACGTTGGAGTCCTCCTTTGTGACAAATGATATGTCATTACAACTCTCTTCCATGGTGGCAGACACGAAAATAAGGAGCAGAGAGATATAAAATTTGGTTAATTGGAAGCAACGCATAAGAACATGGAAATAAAGAACAACACGTCAACAAAAGTCTATACACCGATATGTGCGATTCCGTAGGTTTATTTCCTGAACAACTAGAATTTTAAACAAACAAATAACGAGCACTAAGAAGGCAAAAAGGGGAAACTTTCAAAACTTTTTCAAGATTAGGGACCCGTATAAAGTAGAATATAATGTAGAAATAAGTAATTAAGAATAAAGAAGAACTAAGTCCTGCCTTCGTCCACTTAAGCATCTCAAGCAAAACAGTTAGTTGAAAACACCAATTTTAGAATTCGTTTGCTTTACACCGAAATGATTCCATCTGTTTCAAATTTAAAATATACCAAGTGGCCCTTCTCCATATTAATCCGGAGGGGGGCGCTCGAGTGAGTCGAAGATAACCATCGAAGAAGTTCTCATCGACGTGTGCAATCTATTATTTACTTTTGTCTACGACCACTTAATAAGAGATTAATAGTCTCTGCTTGCCAACTTAAGGGATATGGCGATAGTGACGTAGTAAGGATAAATTTCATGTAAAACAGCAGAACAGTAAATTATAATTATAATAAAAAACACGTACTTACCATTTACTTTACATTATTGGTCGCCACGGCAATTTGGTTTTCAAACATACTTCTTACCACCTCCCGTATTGTCTACCAGAAGAGCGCATCAAGTCAATACTGACATTTGTAATCAATTTTAAGAGATAGAAACGACAATAATAATGATTATTGTCAAATTTGGTTTAAATCGAAAGATATTAGGCTTGAGATATATTTTGTGGAGGTGTACAAAATTATTGTAGACAATCTACTCGATACTACGAAGTATCCTGAATCTTCAAGACTGTGTGAATATTGAAGTGAATTACATCAAAAATCAGTAATATTTGTACTAATCCTTTAATTTCTATAGCTTATACTATACATTATGGTGCTGGTCGGTATTAGGTATTGAGGAATTTCGAAGTTTTTGAAATTTACAATGAAAATCGCATCAAATCTGTGTTTAAAGCAAAAAAAGGTGGAATATTGGTGCCAAAAAGGTACCAAATTTACACGAAAATTCTTGTGTATATATAATAGGATTATCTAATAAGAAAAACCAAATAATTGCTTACACATTAGTACAAAGTAAGGGTTATAGGGCGACCAAAAGTGAAGTAAAATAAAATTCTTCTAGCCGAGATATAAAAACTGATAAAGCTTCTTTTCATTTGAATTTGCTAAGTGGTTATAACCAGAAAGATTGAATTGAAAATCTTTTTGTCCCACCAAAAAAACCAAGCAAGATGATATTTATGACAATGACAGATCGTTGTGGTGCTCCTGCGCGTCTTTGCAAGGATGTCAAATTTAAAGAAAAATGGGAAAATACAGAAATAACCAACCTGGATTAAAATAAACTAATCTGAACTAATGTTAACCAGAAGAAAAGTAAAACTAAATTAACTTTAACTAACCAAAACTAAGAAATTACATCAATAAACTTAACCTAACCCAAGGAAAAACAGAACTGAACTAAGCTGAAGGCAAAACTGAACTAACCTCGCCTACTAAGTAGTATAATAAGGCCACTAATGTAGTCTCTGTGGTACACATAGTGTCGTAGGGCCACAGCGACTAGATCCAGAGAAGGTCTTGACACCGCCATGCAGGGCAAGCAAAACAGAAACTACCACATCAAAGGAAAAACAGAATTGAATTAATCAAGAACAAAATAAAACTGAACAAACCTAACCAACAGAGCCAACAATTATATGCCGTCTCAAATTATTATGGACTGTGGTGTGCCATGGAAAACAGATGTTTTGGCCCTGTATAAATGTTTGACAATGACATTGAGTGAATTTGGCAAGTAAATGAGGTTTGACAAATTTGACAAATGTCTAGTTCATTCATGAAATGTTGCCAGATTAATGTTATGAAAAGAAGTATTAAATTATACAAAATAAAATAAAAGGCTTGTTAGAAGCATAGATGTTATCATAATACTTGGCGTCCTTATAGATATAGGTGTAGTAAGTATTGCGGGTGTAGGACTGGAAAAATGCACTTCACACTTTCGGAATTACCGGTAATTTCGAAAGTGTGAAGTGCATTTTTCCAGTCCTACACCCGCAACACATAGATGTTATGCTTGAACTACTTTGTATAATGAGTCACAAACCATATCTGCATGCAATCTTATTATCATATTTGTGCAAGAATGTCAAAAAATTCTATTTTAAATTTAGAGTCGTTTGTGATACCCTAAACAGGTAATTTTAAAATCAGAGAAGGCCACAAGAAATATTTCTTAGTTCTCACCTCGGTTTGAAACCAACATTTTCTGATGCTTTTAATTCGTGTTTTGCATTCAGCTTTGTTTATATATCCCAAACTCTGCATAGGTAGTCTAACATTGTTGCAATAGATACTTAATGTTTGGCAGTGTGGATTTGCTATAGGGGAAAATCTGGGCAATTGAGGTATGTTAGCTTGTTGTATAGTAGCCTGAATTGAGTATTTAAAAATAGGAAAGAAATTTTGCCTTCGCCACTTTGTCCACAAATTTTTGTTCCTACACAATCGACGGCTACAGCCACCTCCCATATGTGCAACATCTTATCTTTAATAGTTACTGTATCATGGTTATTAGGTTCTAAACTTACTCCATTTGTAACTTTGTAACCTGTCTCTTAATATCATTATACGCATAAGAATTCTCAGATGCTACACGTCTTTAGTGTTCTACTCTATGGAGTAGATAGCTGGAGTCTTACTGAGGCTGCCACCAAAGTATTCGAAATGTGGTGCTACCGACGCATGCTGCGAGTCTTATACACATACCATACAACTAACATCACGATTCTCGAGAGGCTCAGAAAAGATAAAGAAATTATTACTACCGTAAAAAACAGAAAACTGGCCTACTTTGGCCACATTATACGTAATGATAAATAACGACTTCTACAATTAATCCTACAAGGCAAGATAGAGGGCAAGCGAGGCCCTGGACGCAAGTGTATATCCTGGCTGGCCAACCTTAGAAAATGGACTGGCCTAACATCAACCGACTTATTTCGAGCAGCAGTGAATAGGATAAGATGGGCCAAAGTGGCGCCAACATCATAAGAAGATAGGCACCTTTACAAGAGAAGAAGAATAATGAAATAATAAATATTTTTTCACATAATATTCATAATAACTAATATATAATCTGAAGATGTATTTAACTTAGTTACCATACACCAAGCCGACATTACCCCAAACGTTCAAATTCCGCGAATTGTGAATTCACACTCGCGATCATTCATTAGGAATAGAAAGATAGTAATATAGGTATAGTCTACCTTATTACTTCTATCTTCTTAAGAAAGAGGTGCTTCTGCATATTTCTTTAATTGTCTACAAAATTAAAAAATGTCATGAACTAATTATCAATTATATTATCCTGGGGTTTTTTACCTCCCCTACCCATTTCATGATTTTGCTTCTTTCCACTACACATACTGACTACTTATGGCAGGCTCAGTATTTTGAATGATTGATACTTAATTTTTGATTAATTTGGCAACGTTTTACAAATAATTTAGACATTTGTCAAATTTGTAACCTTATTTAGTTGCCAAATTCACTCTATGTCATTGTCAAAAAATTATACAGGGGCAAAACATCTGTTTTCCATGGCACACCCCATTCCATAATAATTTGAGATGGCATATATGTGCAGCAATCAACAGGCTTCATAGCGGCTCTAAAAAGGGTTTGTTAATTGGTTAGGTTTGTTTAGTTTTACTTTGCCTTTGGTTGATTCAGGTGAGTTCAGTTCTGTTTCTCCTTTGGTTTTTAAAGTTGTACTTGCCTTATAGGGTGCCTTTGTACCTTGTCGCAGTGCGAGGCCTATTGGCTCCTGCACAGAAGTGTGGGCTCTGTGGGTTAAATTAGTTCAGTTCTACTTTGCCTTTGGTTAGTCCAGTCCACTTTTTCCTTTGGTTGGGTTACTTTAGTTATGTTTCTCCTTTGGTTTGTTTAGTTCACTTTCACTTGTAGCAGCAGCACTTACGGAGCTGCACATAAGTGTTGCCTCTGTTCGTTTGGTTAGTTCAGTTTTACTTTTCATTTGGTTGACCTCTACTTTGTAGCGGCGGCCCCTGAGGGCTGCTCCTCGACGTTGCTGTTTACTGATTGCAACCATATTCGTACTAGTTAATATACTACTAACGTCAATCTTTCCCCACGGACTAAAAGTGCAGCTTCTAGTGACCTATGGAAACCAAGATTGGGCTCACTGCTTGCTAATGCGCATATTCTTCTGCGCAAGACATATGCGGAGGACACGCCCACAAAATAATAACGTTTTCGGCTGGACGCCCTACTGCGCTCTCGGAGTATTCTCATCCTTCTATTCGCAATGAGAAATCAAAGGATGGTAGTAATGTCGCAGTGCACAGAGCAGTCTACCGAAAACTCTAGAAGAACAAAATTTAAGTTAGAGGTTAGGTCAACTCTGAGTACTTTTTGACATGAAAAGAAAATTTGTAATAACGAAACATTGAAAATTTGTTTTTGTTGATTATAGGCTCGCATTTATTTTAAAACAAATTAATGTAATAAGTAATAAATACTCATCGGGCGGCTTGCAACATCGCTTGGTGGTAGTGAAAGTGGACCGTTCCCGTCAAAGATCGCGTAGGTTCAAATAATTTGTCCTACAATAACACCAAGACTATCAAGTGTATTGTGTATTGATTTCTTGATACCTGACTCGTAAGCCAAGGCAAGGAAGCGCGACAAGGGACAAGTGTATTTTGTATTGTGTATACAATACAAGTGTATTATGTGTTGATTTCTTGATACCTGACTTGTAAGCAAAGACAAGGAAAGGCGCCAATATTTTAAAGGATGGTAAGACTTTTTCTGATCATGAAAATTGTGAGTATTGGGTCATTTTGAGGTTTTATGATTATAATTAATTAAATTAAATTACATTATTATAATTATTATTATGGTTTTATTATCAATATCAACTGACTAATGTGTAAACGTTACGCGCGTACCCGCCAAAAAACACCTAAAAATTAGGTTAACAGCAAATGACGTTGAAAGCATTACGGCATTGTCATGTGTAAATTATATTCAGGAATAGAACAGAAGTTTATTTTAAATAAATTATGAGTTTTTAGTTTTTTTCTTACACCACACCGTGCTAATTTGCCAAGTTAACTAACAGCTCAAACATTTTAGAAACTAAAAATAAATCTTAGTATTTTTTATATTGATATAATACATTATTAGATATTTTATATTTCGGCGAAAACTTAATAAAACATAAAGCTTGGCATCGTCGATTTTCAAAATTAAGGGGCGGAGCTTGTTAGCCGCGCATGCGCTTTTGTTGCCACTGAGCCGGATTTTTTCGGGCTGAACTTTTTATTGTTACGTTATAATTATATGTCAATTATTATTTATATGATTGCAACACGTAAGTGTGGCTTCTGTTGATTAGATTAGTTCAGTTT
Source organism: Taphrorychus bicolor (assembly GCA_951812265.1). Classification (NCBI taxonomy): domain Eukaryota; kingdom Metazoa; phylum Arthropoda; class Insecta; order Coleoptera; family Curculionidae; genus Taphrorychus; species Taphrorychus bicolor. Next base: position 4,568,063 of record OX638300.1, read on the forward strand.
TACGTTGCCTTTGGTTAGTCCAGTCCACCTTTTCCTTTAGTTGGGTTGCTTCAGTTATGTTTCCCCTTTGGTTTGGTTAGTTCAGTTTTACTTTGCATTTGGTTGGCCTTGGCCTCTACCTGGTAGCGGCGGCCCCTCAGGGCCATGTTATGTTAACCAAGAGGCCCCTCAGGGCCGCCTCTGGGCATTGCGGTTTGTTGATTGCGGCATGTATGTGTGGGCTCTGTTGGTTAGATTAGTTCATCTTTACTTTGCCTTTAGTTAGTCCAGTTGACTTTTTCCTTTGGTTAGGTTACTTCAGTTATGTTTCTTCTTTGGTTTGGTTAGTTCAGTTTCAATGGTCGCAACGGCACTTAAGGTGCTGCATATAAGTGTTGCCTCTGTTGGTTTGGTTAGTTCTGTTTTACTTTGCCTTTGCTTGGCTCCCTACCTTGTAGCGGCGGCCCGCGAGGGCCTCCGCTAGACATTACTGTGTGTGGGCTTTGTTGGTTAGATTAGTTCAGTTTTACTTTACAAATCTCATTGGCCTCTCTCGGATCCGAGACTAACGAGGCGACATGTGAAGTTTAGGAAGCAGCCCATAATGCTCTGAACTTTGTCGGTTATCGAAACCAGAACGACGTGTAAAGAGTTGGTGCCAGGCTTTACTGATAAGAGGTAGACCTCGAAACTAGTATGCAGATGGATTGATCGACAAATTGATGACCACCTACTCTTTACACTTCGCTCTGGTTCAAATAACTTGCGAGGTGCAGAGCATTATGGGCTGCCTCTCGAACCGAGAGTCATCTGCTATGCAGTATTGGATCTAATACGCTGGAGGATGTCGCCTGCTCCTGCTCTGCACAACATCTTATCGCTCTTCCTTATTTAAAAAATTGAGATTAAGGTCGATATATTAACAATCACGCAACAAATCAAAAAAAAATTAACGTCATTGTGTAGGCACCAAGGCACTAATAAAATTTCGTAAGAGTTATTTGTAAAACCACTAGTTTAGAATTTATTTTGAAATAACTGTTTTGACAAATTTCGACTTTTTCTTATTATTTAGAAAACCAAATAAAATGTGGCAACAGTGTTTTCGTTTCTTAGTTTACTATTACCTTCTATCTGTAACGGTTTAGAAGATAGCAATGGTATCCCGTATCAATTAGAGGGCCCCGTAGAGGATCTGGCTGCAATATGATTGCTGCGGTATGATTGTTGCAATATGATTGCTGCCATACCAGATGCTCTACAGGGTGGCTATTCATTTTGACACAGAAGGCAATAATAGGACTTTTAACAACAATAAGTTTTAGATACAGGACGTAAATTAATTTTTGGCTTTGAAGCTGGGCCAATCATCCATACCAACTATGACATAGCAGCAATACACCGACCATACTCTTCGCTTGCATGAACAAATTTGATGAAGAAAGCAGGAAAAAGCTTATCAAATATAGGAATGTGGAATGGGTAGAATGTGAAGAAAAATATGCTAGATTTCAAGAGCGGCCATTGGCAAATACCCAGGGACGAAGAAAGCAAGAAGTACACGGCTTTTTCTACCCCCGATGGCACAAGCTACCAGGTATGCCATTCCGATAAAAAACATGTACCAAGAATTTTTCAAAAATTGATGGCAGGAGAGGTGTTAGTAGGATATATTCAGGACTTTGTGCAATTAAATTTAGACGACATAATAGTTTACAGCTTAGATAAAGCCACTCGGATCTTACTGCCCCCTTAACCGACCTAAAAGGAAAAGCATAAAAAAAACCGGATCTCCAGCCCTGCAGGAATCTTAGATTAGATAGCAAGTAGGGTGTACAAGGCTGTTCAACGAAAAGTAGCCACCCACATATCTTTCAAAAGCATCTTTTGTTTGAAAAATGCCAATACATGTCAAGCAAGATGCAAAGGGGACAACGTTTTACAGAAAATCTGAGTTGGTGTCATCAAACCATTAGCCGTCACAGCCACCCCCTAAAAATTTTTAAATATCACTACACCATGTGCTGCACATCGTTGCAAAAGTTACTTGATAAGGGATGCACTCTACTATCAATTTTGTGCATTCGCATGAAATTGAGACCTAAAAAAATTACAAATTCTAAATGTTTATTTTAGTTATTGACTAGTTAAATTAATGATATATATATAATTAATAAGTTAGCAATTACCGTTATAGTAATTGTTCAAAGCGACTTCCGTTAACTTCCATGCAATAATACAGTCGAGTTTGAAAGAGAGCAACAACAATTGCGAGAACATGCGGAGTCAATTTTCAACATTGTTCTATTATTATCTGTCTAATATCTTCAATGTTGGCTGGTTGTGTTGCATCCATTTTAGATTTCAAATGCCCCCATAAAAAATAATCCAACGGTGACAGGTCGGGTGATCTGGGAGGCCATTCGATAGTGTCGTGGTTTTCGTTCCGGTGTTAATAATTATCGTTGGTTAATATTTAAAAAAAAGCTGGTAAAAGGTAATTTTTTTTGACAAGGATACAACGTCAGATCAAAAAAAGGAAAGTTTGTCACAGCATAAGTTGAGATTTTATCAGCAGATTAAGGAGCTCCGAGAAGGTAGAATTTTGACGATATTTCAATCGTTCGATGGTAGAGGGATTTCCGACACCGACGTCAGCGGCACGACGAATCTAGGGGTTCCAGAACCTGAAGGTGTCATCCAGAGGAGGGACAGTTGCAGTTTGAGATTTCTAAAACTTCATTGGTGCCGGCTGAGGAGATCAGCTCTTGGATATTTACATGGATATTGACGAAAGTTGTGGAAATTGCTACGGTTTGTTGTAACAGCTTTGCGCTTTAGCTTTTTTCTTTTGTCATGCATTTATAGAACAAAATTTTCTGTACTGTGAACCCAGCGTTTTAAGGTTTGTTGTTTTACCCATAAAAAGACATCTGGCATCCCGTTTTAATACTAAATAGATTTATACATTTTTTATAAATTTATTTTGATACATCTTTGCTTTGAAATACGTATTATCCGTATTAAATAATTCTTTTTCTCGCTTTAAATATTTTAGTATGTTTTACGACGAATCAAAAAGGGATTTTAGTAAACAAGATTATGCTTCTCCGTGATCCCTGGCCTCATCTGTCGCAAACCTGAAAGAACCCGTCGCTACAGGAAATAGATCGTGTGGTCTAGGGTTGGATATGGAAGGGGTGAATATCGTAACTCGTTCGGGACGAGAGGCAGTCTTTCCGAACGAGCCGAGACGTTCATTGACATCACCTAGGACCATCTACAACCATAGGACCAGGTCTTCCAATCCATCGTCCAGGAAACCGATTGTTTCAAAATTCTCGAACCGGAACTACATAGTGAGCAAGTGCACCATCTTGCTGGAAAACTACATCCTTTTGAAGCAAATTTTCGTCATTTTCCAGTAAATCGGTTATGGGCGGAACAACGTTAGTTTCAAGAAGCTGAAGGCCAACGATGGATCTCCTAAAATCCCTGCCCAAACATTCAGTTTTTGTGGATATTGGGTTTGGGTTTCTATACCTAATACATACCCATTACAACTTTTGTTCAACATGTTCACGTTATTCAATAGATCATTAGACATAATTTCACAGAAGTCTACTCTTCGATCATTGTTGTGTTCATTTAGTTCTTAAGCAAGTTTTATCTTGTATGGGTGAAATTTGTGCTTTTTTAATTTTCTCCGTACAGTGCTCGTTGAGACTCCGGATTCCTGGGAAAGTTGATTTAAAGACTGGTTGTTATCTATCGCAACGTATCCCAGAACAGGAACTTCAACAGCTTCGTTAATAATTATTAGTCTTTCTGGTTAATGTTTTTGGTTTGCTATTTACCCAATTTTCATACATTTTTGCACCAACTTGATTTATCGGGATGAAAGCACGAGTTGCAGTCGCTATTTTTTAAATGAGAAAGCACAATATCGATTCTTTAGGCAGAAGTATAAACCATGTTGACACTTAAATAAAAATGAACTGATATTTACCTAACTGAGGTAAAAATATAAGGTGGAATATAAGTATCTCTACCCGCACTTAAACGAAAATAAACAATTTTTTTGAGTATTTAATGTTATTATATCTCAATTTCATGGGAATATACAAAATGAATAGTATAATGCATTGCTTATGAAATAGCAATGCACCTTGGCAACGAGGTGTCACACATGGTGTGGTAACATTTTAAAATTTATAGAGGGTAGCTGTGACGACTAAACGGTTAATTACAGCAACTCACATTTTCAGTGAAAAGATGTCCCTTTTGCTATCTTAGTTGACATATATTGGCAATTTTCAAAGAAAAGATAGTTTTGAAAGATACTGAGGGTGGCTAATTTTTGTTGAACAACCTGCTAGATTGTTGGATAATAGATAGGTACTATGGTTCTAAAACCAAACACGGTAGAGCTCTTATGGTTTAAATAATGTACTATTCTCTCAGGAGCAAACCTCGAATTTCTAATGCCTATCATTGAAATCAACTAACCAACTCTCTACATATAGTCACCAACTTATGTATTATTCATTTATTTTTTATACGTCGCTAACTTTCGAATATTGATTTTGACATTTTTGTTTAAAACTCATGCTATAGTCATACGTACATACACTTAATTTTTGTGACTTATTGCAAGTATCATAAAAATTATACCAAAACAATATAAAAAAATAATGAAGAGGACTGGAGATTTTTCTTTGAAGCAGTGTACGCAAATCATATTTCTACAATTCCACTTTATAATGAACTTAATGAACGAGCCCCCAATTAACTTGCGTGGACCAATAAGTCTTTCTACTTAGGGAAGTGACCTAGAACTCGAACAAACGTCCCTCTATCCGCTCGCCTGCCATTTAATTAACATCAAATATTTTATTAGACTTTCAGGGACAGCTGAAACCTTTTTGACTTATTAATGCGCCTTCAGATCGCCCGCTCTCTCTATTTACTGTGCATGCAATATGCCACTCGCCATTGCAGCTTTAGTCAATAAATCCTTGAAATTTTTAAAATGTCTCCTCATGTTTGGAGGTATATTTAGAATATGTTGGCCTCATATTGTTTGGTAGGGCCTTTTATAATATCAAACGGCTGAAATATCACGCTATACATACCGTTAAATGGAAGTTAATTACAAAAGAGAGAAGTTCAAAAGATACGTCGTGATTAGCCGAGAAAATCTCTATAGAGATCATCAACAGCCAGCTTTCCAGTCAGTTATCAAATGATCTCTTTAATCTCGATTGCTCTCTAATTTAACCAATTCCGCTCGAACGATTGCTCAAGCAGGATATTCTTCATTAATTTTATTTTATTCGGCTTCCGATATCTAGGCGATGTCAGAAAACGAAATAAAGAAAAGTGGAGTTTATTTTTAGTTTTTAGGACACATAGAGATTTCCTTCGCTCCGAGAAGTTTCCTTTAACAACCATAAAAAATACCACCTCAGCTCTGACCTTTTCAATTAGGTTTAACTGTTATTGAAACTATTATTTTATTACAGAAGAAGTTTATTTCGCTATTGACAAACAAAAAAGTGAGGATGAAATAGGATTAAAAAAAATTTGAAAAAAAAATCATCAGCATTTGAAATTACACATTAATTCACTATCGTAGATTACACGAGGCCTCAAGTTTAACTGCCAAAGTGACGAAAGTGATACATTTATAAACATTTACACCGGCGTGTTTACAAGAATTTTAAGATAATCATTAATTTGGGACTGTAACATATAATGAGAGAAATATCAAGGTCAAAACGCTTCTTAGGTTAAGTTCTCCTTAGGCATGTTGTTGTAGATCGACTAGAATATATCTGTCAACTCTGACATAAAGCGGGTGAAAATCTAAGAAGAATTTCGGACCGTCACCTGTCGTCAGATTCTTTTATATTAACAGATCTCTGAATAAGGAATGAACAAACCACTCACCAAATGCTCGAAAAGACACTAATTTATTACAATGTTTATATACAAAAATCACTTTGATTTGTTACCTTGACTTGTAAATGAATGAGATTAATTTATCTAAAAAGCTAAACCAAATATGGTCAAACCTGAACAGCATAAGGCTCTAAGCTTATTTACTTAACATGAAACTAAACCTTAAAATATCTAAACGTTAAATAAACAACGTATGTTAAAAAGAGAAATCAAATTGTGAGACGCCACTGCTATATCGCCACTATCTATATAAGTATTATCAATAAGATAACGTCCAAACGAACGCCGCTGCGTGTTAGTCAACAGGCAATTTAATTTTGAAAGAAATTCAAAACTACTTTAATCCAGTGAAATTACTTTAAAATTGAGGGTTCGTGCTACGTTTGATCAGAACAAATAGGGAAAGAGAGAGTCAATAAATCACAAATCACAGTGAAGCAGCACAACTCTTTGTTCTGAGCATTAATAAATAAATAGGAACATTCTTACCAATCTTCAGGGTTCTGTGGGTCCACACAAAATCATCCAAAGTAAAAGCATCCAAAAAAAAACGTCCAAATTAATTCAGTCCACTGATGATTTTGTCCAAAATAAAAACATCCACCGAAATTCCATCCAAACCAATTTACATCCAAAGTATTAACATCCAAAATGTTTCTATCCACCGTATTTTCATCCAACGAAAAATCATCCAAAGTGTCCTTAAATGACTTTCAAACAGGGAGTGCTTACACGACTACTTTCCGGTATTTTAATATTTCGAATGTGGTCTGTGGACTATGTTTATTGCCAGTGTTGCCAATACGCGCGAAAAAGCTCCATTTCGGAGCATTTCATCCTTGATGTGAGCGAAGCGTGATCAAAGCTCACACTTCGCTCAAATCGATGCTAGGATTTTTCGAGGATCTTCTGAATTTAGAGTAATGCGAACGAAGGGACAATAATGTCAAATAATAACATTGACGTTTGACGTTCTTTAGTGCTAACTGCTAATAGGGTATTCCATTGGTAAAATTAGTACCGCACCAGAGCACACCATTGGTGAAGTTATTACATGTTTGGGCGTTCCATTGAGAAACGACTGCCGCACTTTTTGATCCTAGTGCAACCAGATCGTGTAGGTGGTGCAGCAAGGATTTCATGGATATTGGTGGGTGGGAGGAAACCACAAAGCATAATTTTATATTTTTCTAATAGGTAATTTTAACCAAATTAACGGGAAATTATATACAGCCGTATCGTCAATTCTCTCGGCCCACAGATAGAGTGAAGAAGAGTATTTGCCTTATCTTTTGGAAACAAATAAGAAATAAGTGATCGTCCAAAATAAAATTCTTTGTGAAAAATGTTATTGATCATTATGATGGTGACCAGGTAGATCATCAGTAAATATTGAATGAGTTTGGATAATACTTTTCCTGAACGTATAATACCTTTAATGCAGTTTCAATTTGATCATTTATGCTACGAGTGTTTGGCGTCCCAATAAACTAAGTAGTAGGTGAATTGGCGGAATGGGGACAAATAACGACAATTCAGCTTTTATCAATTGCCAACGTTTCGACCATATATTGTGGTCTTTATCAAGGCTGTAAAGACAAGAAACATCGATCAGTTTATGGCCAGCGGCATGACTAACTTAGAATTACAATTAAAAATTTATATAGATTAGAAAAATACAGATTAGAAAAAATAAAATAAAAATAATAATTTAATTTACAAGATTTAAGAAATTTACCGAAGATCTTTGCGTGTAAATTTCTTAAATCTTGTAAATTAAATTTTTATTTTTATTTTATTTTTTCTAATCTGTATTTTTCTAATCTATATAAATTTTTAATTGTAATTCTAGGTTAGTCATGCCGCTGGCCATAAACTGATCAATGTTTCTTGTCTTTACAGCCTTGATAAAGACCACAATATATGGTCGAAATGTTGGCAATTGATAAAAGCTGAATTGTCGTTATTTGTCCCCATCCTAATTCACCTACTACTTGATCATTTATTTTTCAAGGTCATAATTATGATATTTCAAGATTAAGATATTTCAAGGTCATAAAATCGGTCTCCATAGATTTTGCACTTTTAAGCCTAGTTCTCAGAGCGTTGTCATGTCGCTGCGACACTTGGTCCGACCAATGAAAGATCATGTTTTGAAATTTCCCTACGTGTCGTGCGACACCCCGTTTGTAGTTGGATAATTTCATCGTCACAGTAATTTCATCAATTGATGAAACACAATTTGTATTTATTTGATTTGAAGTAAGAAGTCAATTGACGTCACTACTGGTGGATATCACCGCCATTTTTTAGGTGCCACTTTGAACTCTCTATAGTTACTACCTCACAGGGGAGGAAAAGAAAACTTCTGGTTTTGTTGCGCTACAAAACCAGACCTTGGCTACGCCGTTCTGATTGGTCCAATTCTTATTTTACACTTTTAAACACTCTTTGAGTCGTGCGTAAATCGCGTTTTAAACTCGATAGTTACTTAATCTTATAATACGGTGTTTTGAAATTTACTATTTTTATATATACTTAATACAGTTTTTTTCACCTATAATTTTTTTCGTTAATTTCTTTTTTTTTTTTGACTTATGAGGCTCATCAATTCTATTTTCTTTCTTTTTTAGTGATCCTACATTTTTGCTTCGTAAATTATCTTACCTCCTGTATTTTCAAACTTTCTAAAACTATCACTTGTTTTTGTGATTTTTCAAAAATATATTGTAGCCTTCCCACTTTTTGAATTAATACCTATAATCTTTTAGTAATATTTTGTGGTTATTGTTCTTATTAATTCTTTTTGTTTTCTTAATGGGACCTATATGTATTTGCTTCTCAAATTGTTATTTTTTTGCATTTTTTATTCTCTATCTTTTAAGGTGCAATAACTTTTTTTTAAATAAAGTTTATTTTGTTTATATTTTTTATTTATAAAAAAGTTTTAGCTTTCTTGTTTACTTCACTTCTCATCATTTTTTTTTATCTCTTTGTGTTCCGCTCATTTAATTTGGTTTCATTTTGCAACTTTTTATGTTTGTTGCTGTAATTTATTTTCCTGTCGTATTTTCTAGTATTAGAGTTATTTTTCCTTAAATCATATTTCTCACCGCTTTGCGCAACTCAATGTGCATAAAAATTACTTGCTGTTTCTACTTACAAATTTCGAAAATTATAAACTAGTTTCGGAAATATTCGCAAAAAACAAAAATTTTGAAAAAAGTTTTTATTTTCTCCGGTAATTTAAAGATATAATTAAAAATAAATGACACTTTTAGCCACTTTTTGGTCTATTCACCGTGTTATTTTCCTTAAAATCCGACTTTTTCTTTTTATGGAACCATTATAACATCTGAATTCTGATTCGAAATGCTTGCTGAATTGAAATGCAGACTTGCAAGGAAATTCAGAATACAATAAAAAAAATCCTAGACTGTATTTAAAAAATAATAATTTGATGATGAATTAAAAACGAAACGTTTGATTTTAAATATGAAAATACCACATGAAGAGACCAAAAAAGTGTAATTTATTTTTAATTATCACTTTATCGTTTTTTAAATAATCTCTACATATACTTTCGTGAGAGGATTATGGAACATTTACAAGGAAGGTAAAAGTTCCATAAAACGTAGACAAAAAAAATTAAAAAAAAAAGTTGACTAATTTTAAGTTTAAAATGGAAACATCCTGAAATCTTTTGAAATGCATAAGCAAGTTCCAAGAGAAGAAGAACCCAAAGTTGATTTGTACTGTTATGAAGATATACCTGAGTCATAGTGTATTTCAGCTTCTACTTGAAATGCCGATACCTACACCTACGAGACTGGAACACCTGAGAGATGAGATTCGTACTTACTACGTAGAAGCTCACCGTAGCCGCTACATGAGCCAGGACGTCGATTGGTACCGTTCCCCTCCCGTCCTGGAGGCAGATCAATATCATTATAGTGCTTTGTGTGATGCAGTGACTAATGACTATTGGAACTGTGTTAAAGCGAACATTAATCATGACCTGAAATGGTTCAATGAATTTAGAGTAAGAAAATGCTTCAAAAAAAAAACGTATCTGTAAATTTTCACAATATTAAAAAACGTAAAGTCACTTAGTATTTCCTCTTCCATTATATAAACATGTAAATAAAACATTTAGCTTCATTAGTTGTTTCGCTCTCGAACAGACACCATGTTCCCAAAAGTATGTTTTTTTATATTACTTTCCTATTGTTACAATGCTCTCACGTTGTCCATCGAATGTGAGTATTCACAAAAGGATTATAATATTCTGTACAATACTAGTTTAGATATGTACTTAAACTGTACTCATTCACTGGATGAATATGTAGATTTATACGATCATGAAGTAGATCTCTTGAATATGTGTACAAAAAATCTAGAACAATGTGAATCCTCTACAAATAATTTAACCTCTTTAGTTAACTATACTAGTTATGTCGAACTTAAGAGAGAAACCGTAAAAACTGAAGCTGCTTTGCTGGCACAAAAAGTAAAAGCTTCTAAATGTGAAGACAGGAAATCTACAGCTTATCAGTTACTGACGGAGAAGGATGAAGAAATTGAACAGCTTAAACGTAATCTAACATTTGCAAGATCTCAAAAGACTGACGTTGAAGCAACTCTGGCTCGTTGTGATGATGGATACCACAAATTTTTTAAAGATAACACTTACCTCCTTGGAAACCTCAATGCTTGCATAGATCGTGAAGAAATATTACAGGGCCAAAAGGATCACCTTGTAAAACGTTTGGCTTCTTGTAGGAAAAATAAAAAACCCAAAAATAACAGCACCGTTGTCTAAAACTTTTAACCCAAATAAACATTTTTTTTTTCCTAAACTATTTGTTTCATTTTCCACTGAGGGGGGCACTTGGAGTTACTCCATCTGCACTGTCTGCCCTGTCTACCCTGTCTAGCCTGTCACTAGTATCAAGTCTGTCATATGTCACACCCCATCTGTACTACGTCACACAACTGTCATACGTCATCTGTCATCTGTCATCTGTCATATGTCAAATCTGTCACATTTGACAAAAATGACGGAATTTTGGGGCCCATTTGACAGGGGGCCCCCTTTTACACTAGGGCTCACATAGGCTTCAAGGTCAAAGTGTCCCAGAACCCCGTCAGTATAACTACTTTTATTTTTTAGTAAATTTTTTTAGACTTTACTAGTGACTCTAAATTTTTTAAATTTTTTAAAAGGAATTTGTACGTTTTTCAAAAATGTTTCTTAAATTTTTGCAATTTTATTGCACATTTCTTTTAGTAAATTTAGAAAATTTTATTTTTATCATTGAAAGTTGAAAAACACCATTGAAAAGCCGGTCATCACAGCCATTTTTTAGGTGTCCATTGCTAAAAAAGTGGGGCCAAAAGTGTAAAACAGGAGAGTCTTTTCAGATGGAAAATACTAGCTCGTTGGTGTAGAAAAGAAATTTTAAATAAAAAATTCCGGTTTGCTGCTCTAAAGCAATTTGTGAACATTTGTAACTTTAAAATATGATTCAGAGAATAGAGGATAGAGATTCCTCTCGGATTGTTCTAGAACATTAAGCCAAAAATGCTATTAATTACCTTATGCTGCGCATGCGAAATGTGAGGATTACAGCCAGTGTTGGGCGTTTACGCGTAGAATTTATTTTTTACGTTTACGACGTATACAATGCGTAGATAATGTAGATAATTCTTTCAGGTAGAAAATCATGTAAATTAAAATTATGTAGATTAGATTTCATAAATTTGAAGTTACATTGATGACAACTGACAACTGAGTGACAAGCTTTGTAGAGTTATGGTATGGTTATTTTTGTGTTACGTCGTTAATAATTTGACTTTTGGTGTATTTAAATTTAAAACCTATGCAAAACCATTCAAAAGTTACGAAATATTAATTTAATCACGGCAAGCGATACTCAAGTCAAGAGATTGATGATCTGGGGTACATTTTGTTGAGAACTGATGGCAAATATTTTGCAAAATTTTTAAATTATTCTACTATAAAAGCAATAATATAACATATAACACTAAAGTGGCTTTATGTTTTACTTGATTTTTTTAGTTATATTCTGTAATAAGAATATTATACATTTATTATTGGATTGCTTTTCAATTTCTATGAGAGTCGAGTGATCAATGAAATAATGAATAAACTACCTAACAAATACACAGAATCAAAAAAGCAATAATTTAACATTGACCTTGCAAGGTTATATGTTATATTATTGTTTTTATGATTTTCTACATTATATACATTTTCTACATGACTTTCAGCATGTAGAGAAATGTTATTGTCTACGTGTAGATAATAGTGTAATATACATCACGTAGAATACGCGCCCATTACTGATTACAGCGAGGATTTTCAATGAAACGGGCGCTCCCTAGAAGCATTTCTGGTGAATTAAATAAGCGAATTTAAATTTTTGAGTTGGCAACAAGGCAACACTGTTATTGTTATTTCTTTATGATTGTTTGTTGAATAGTTGCAAAGTCGTAATAATCAGTTTTATTATATTATACCATATCATACATATTCAGTAAGCTTACCTAATATTCATTAAACTTTTCATACCAAACCCGATTTATTCGTAATTATATTAAGACTTTAGCGTTATTTTACATAAAAAGGCGCGTGCCGTTTTGTGAATAATTGGAAACGTTTTATATTTTATTATTTTTATTTTATTTCATAAAATTATGTTTTAATATTTTTATACGTTTATTAGACGTCAGTCAGTGGCTTTGTTCGGTCATGTAGATGAATTTTTATCACAAAAATTTCACGTAAAATAAACGTGACATGTCTTCATTTTTATTGATATTCATGACGTTTAATATGGTCATATAATCACGTTATATTCACGTCATAGTTGATTTTCTGGTCGGCTGGGTATGGTTTTAGGGGTCCTTAACTTTAGATTTGCCTAAATTTGCTTGGTTCAAATGGGGATAAAAAATATACGAATGTTGGATTTAGTTGAAGCCCTGATTGTACAAAAGGGCCTTCTTAACGGTCCATGATAGACAGCATGGAGGTGTCTGGAGGGACCCAACCATGCGTGCCGAAATGAATATATGGATATTTATTGTTTTCTATTTTTTTCATTAAACCTGCTTTAGATACAAAAAAATCCAAAAAATTTTTTTTTGCTTAAATTTAATAATAATGTTGCTAGCAGTTGAACTGAAATGAACCTTCTAAAATTATAAAAGTATGTTCACGTTACATACATGGTAAAAACTGAATTATCAATACTTAATGTAGGTACACTGAACCTAGTAATAGAGGGGCCGCAAACATTAAATACACTAGTCTGGTGTCTGCCAATAGTGGGGTTTTTATAACATTCACCCTCGCATTCACCACATAGTCCGGTACCAGTAGCGCCCCCCAAAGATTATTGTATTCTATGGTAAATGGACTTGTTCAGTCCTTCGCTGCAACCTGTGGTCTATTGTGGCTTCAGAAACATTAAGTACTCTGGTGTCTGGCAATATAGTATGGCTCCTTTTAACATTTTCTACTGGCTCTGCCAGTTATAGTTCCTCCACAACCCGCAACTAACACAGTCACTCCCATGATACACTTTTGATGTGACTTGAGTATCTGAATTAGTAATTTAACCGTTTGATGGTACTGGTAGGGCCTCATTCTATAGGCATCTACGGTTAATATCCAATCTTTCCTCCGATTTCCTCATCAACACCCTTTCTCTGTCTTGTTATTCAGAGTTTTCAGAGATATACTATCTGTAGATTTATCCTAAAAGTAACAGAGTTTATTATTGACTCATTGGGATTGGGATGTATGCATGTTGGGTGACTTTCATCGCTATGAATAAAACAATGCCCCTGGAATTTGCTCCATTGTCTAAAGGCTCTTACCCATTCAGCATTTCTCCTGTGGCCCATCTACCGCATAAAACTCATAAACGGTGGGACCCGAGACATCTTCGTCATTCCCTAATTGTTGTATACATAGAGATAATGTGTCGAATGATATTTTATCTAATGACATTCAGGAAATACATTTTAATGTATTTTTTTTTAATTCATGCTCTAAAGATTTTTAATAATTAACAACTTAAACTCTTACGTAGTTAAACGTCTAAAGATTGAAATTTAAACCTTTTCGAGAATTGCAAGGGTTAGAATTAAAAATAACCCACATTCTCAAAAAACGCAAATTTTAATATTTATGGGTACACTCAGAATCTTTAAGGTCGAAATCCATAAAAATGATCCAAAGCACAAAAAAATGTCCATTTCTAGTTTTTAGAGTTATTGAGATAGGAATTATAAAATTTAAGATCAAAACTAGATTAAAATAATACATTGCAAGCTATTAAGCGAAACATCTTCGGACTTCCATTGTCTTTATTGAGTTCTTTTACACGACGTTTCGTGCACTGCTTATATTCAAGTGAAATTGAGCATTAAGCTCGAGGCTGCTATTCCCATAGGCCGGATCGTCGCCACCGTCACGCGTCAAGCGACCAGCACTTGTCTTCCGTATCAACGGATGCCATACCGAAGAGACGTCGCAACTTGGCTTTCTAAAGCCGCCCTTCCAATGAAGCTCGCTTCCTTAAATTCTCGTTTCTTCCAGTCTGTTCCTTATGCATAATTTTGGCTTCCGACCACTTAATATTATGGTCTTCGGACCAAGCGTGCTCTGCAATTTCCGATTTTGATGTTTCTCCTGTTATCGTATGAGTTCTGTGTTCCTGAACTCTTACATGCAAAGGTTGAATTCTTACGTACACGCAAGCATCCAACGTAAATAACAGACAGATTCAACATAAAGTATTGACCGTATTTCTCTTTACAAACGTGACCTTGAGCTCATCTTTGTCGTTCATGAAAAGTTTTGTTTCCTCAGACAGAGCTGTAGTTCATCCTTGTCCAGATCGCTCTCATAACCTGTTATTTTCATACGCGGCTTTCTCATTTTAATTTGTATCTCATTTGTATCACAATTAATTTGTATCTCATAGTCGGGTAACTTAGTGTCAGCCTCCAGTTTCAACAAGTCTAAGTTCTTTCTATTATGACACTTGACAATAATATTTCTATTTGCAGTTTTTCTTGACCTTTTGATTCCAATGCCCATTGCCGAAGGATTTATATTTTTCTTGACCTCAGTTGCAGTTTTTTCTGCGTTCCGCTATTGTCTGATTAGGCCTGGGACATTAGTAATGGGTATTGTCGAATTTATCGCAGACGATCGCTGAGCCACCATATTGTATGGCATTGTGTAGGATGAGACAGGACCTTTGGAGCTCATTTCCATTTCAGTTATCTTTTTTTTTGAGTAAAGATATTATTTCATCCTTACTGTTTATTATAGTGGTCTTATCATTGACTGTGTTCTGCAGCAAGGTGTAGGCATCATTGACCTTGCACTTAACACATGGAAATTGCATAACCCATTCTTTTAACTGAAACACCTTTACTTCCGAGGATGTGAGTTTGGCACATGTTTTACAAATTCTTTTATCACAGCGATCACAATTAAGTATATCTTTCAATTTGTCAAAAATTACATAAAGATGTTCACCCTTGAGTGCTCAAGTGATGGACGGTCTACACTCTCCTAGTAATAAGTTTTTACCAACTTTTCGTATTTCAAAATACAAATATCATTGCACACAGAATCAAACACTGTTTACCTTGTTGGCACCATGTTGTCCATGAATGAATAAGGTAAAAAAATCATCGAATACGACCATATTTTTTACAAAGTGCCACAAATTCAATTTGCTAAGAAAAATAATAACGCCAAGCTCTTTTGATGCAGTTTTGAATCAGATACGTACAAGTGCGCCGCTTTAAATTGGCCGATGGGGTAATAAATCTGGCTTCTTAAAATAAGTGCATAGGATTAATAAATCATAGAAAATAAATTGTTCGTACCATTTTTAAATGACAGAAAGCTTTGCCATGCAGCTCTAAAATAACGATTTGCTTTTTCCACCCAATAAATCCGGTATTTACCGAGCATTTCAGTAACACATAAAATGGCCACTGGTTTTTCAAGTAATTTTATTGATGTCACAATCATTGTTTATTTCAGGGTATAAATCTGTTTTAGGGTAGAAAAACAAATCTGCCATATTTGATTTTCGCTCGCCTTTGATAAAAACCGCATTTCTATTAATGATAAAAAAAAATGTTCATTGATCAATAACCAACCAAACTAATTAATACTATATTTATGTACTTGTTATTCAGATTTTCGAAGCAGTATACAATTTATTGAGATCCAAAAATATTTTTGTTTGAAAAACTAACCCGTACCCGAATCAGCAAAGCTAATACTTTCATTGTTATTCACAGAGTTCTGAAATATATGTTTGCTGGAAGTTCTTCAGTTTTAAACTCAAGCCAGATAATTCCATTGCTCAGTAATAAATCTCGACTAATATATAACCAAGTTTGCCAAAAGTGCTTTACTCCCCGCTTCGAAACAAAAGCAAGGCACTAAATCTGGGAAGCCATATTCGGAATTGTTTCATAGGTACGTGTATAAGATACGTGTTTTAATATAAATCCTGGTTGATATATGAATGTATATGCATGTATCGGAAATGTTGTAAAATGAAATTGGTTTGTAGTGATCAAGGTAAAACTTTCAATATGATGATAAAATTAAAAATCGATTACATCCTTTCATTTTGTGGATATATTCACCATGTGTGTCAGCATATTTATTATTCTGATAGTGCAAATAAATATATATAAATAATAGTTCTTCAGATGCAATTATACGGGGTGTTCATTAGAAAACCTCATCTAGCCAGCTATGATTTTGTGTCACAAAGAGAGTTATAAAAGTACGTCGTAACTTGACTCGCTATCAAAAGAGATTTGTCACTGCCACTGTCCAATCAGCTTTCAATGCTTCAAAGTTATTAGCCTCTACTTTGTTTTGCCTTTATCTTTGTTGGTAAACTTTCCCGTTTCTCAATTTTTTTTTGTAGTTTTCTAGTTTTACCAAGAAAATTTTTGCTAAAAACAGTCGTAAATAAAATCTGTTTTGTGTTTGGACAATATGGCTTTTGCCTTCAAACATAAAATTTTTATGCTGAAGAACTACTAACGAACCAGAATCAAAGTTATTCCATTCGAAACTGCATGGAGGATTTCCAGGCCGAATTTCCAAGCTTTGCTGTGGTTTATACGCAGTTAAAGAAAACTTTGGAACATGTCCTAAAATTGTTTTCAGAAACAGATAGTTTACAAAGAAAACCAGACAGTGGATCTCACAACAAACGTACCGATGCACTGGTTGCACAGGCACAAGAAATAATGCAAAATGCACCTGGTACTTCTATACGACAGTTACACCTACAAACACGCCTTTCTGTCGGTGCCACCCATGCAATTTTGCAAGTGTACCCATATCCCTTCACAGTGACACTGAAGCCGACTTTCCCCAAAGAATGCAATTTTGCAATTGGTATATTGATATGAATACTAACCAAAACATTTCCCAACAATCTATATTTAGTGATGAGGCATGGTTTGAGTTGGAGAAGAACGCGAAAAATATGAGAACTTGGAGTAGTGAAAACCCCCATCAAATAATTGCGAAAGGACTACAACCTGAAAAAATTGGAGTTTGGGCGGGAATCGCAGCTCGCCGACTGATTGGTCCAATTTTCATTGAAAGTGGCAACTCACTAGGATACTTCAAGTACCTAACATGATTGTATTTATTTATTTTTGTAGGCACATTAACAGCTGAAAGATACCAAACGGAAATTTTGGAACCATTTATCGAGCAATTGCATGATGATATACGTACGGAGTTTCATTTCCAACAGGATGTAGCATTTATTTAAAGGTGGTAGAAAATAATGCTCTATTAAACAAAACATCTTGGACTCCCATTGTTTCATAAAATACTAAAAAAAGACAATGGAAGTACAAGTTGTTTCGCTTAATAGTACATCACTGTCTACCTCCTTTAAACAAACGTTAGAAAACCGGTACGGATCTGGTATTAGCGAGAAATTCAGAAATTACTACACCATTTTCACATGTAGTTTAGAAAGTATTAATTGTAATAAAATGTAAATTGTAAACAAAACATCTTGGACTCCCATTGTTTCATAAAATACTAAAAAAAGACAATGGAAGTACAAGTTGTTTCGCTTAATAGTACATCACTGTCTACCTCCTTTAAACAAACGTTAGAAAACCGGTACGGATCTGGTATTAGCGAGAAATTCAGAAATTACTACACCATTTTCACATGTAGTTTAGAAAGTATTAATTGTATTTTAGAACAGTCACTTGGATTTCAGAATAGTCACTTGAATTTCAGAAAATTGTGTTGGAAACAAAGTTTGTTATTTGCATTTGTGTGGAGTTCTTCAAATAGGTAAGTACAGTGCAAAAGTGA
The DNA here is from genome assembly GCA_951812265.1 of Taphrorychus bicolor. Lineage (NCBI taxonomy): Eukaryota > Metazoa > Arthropoda > Insecta > Coleoptera > Curculionidae > Taphrorychus > Taphrorychus bicolor. The sequence continues at coordinate 4,586,439 of OX638300.1, forward strand.
AGGACTCAAAAACCACTTCAACACAATGAATTTTCTACATAAAAAAAATGGACTTTATGCGCACAACTTAGCATTTCTCTTAATGCTGGCGTCTTAGTAATGGAAGATATACCAATTGGGACAAAATTTTATAACTGCCAAGAATTATAAAATTTAGTCCAATTTTGTCATTGTTAAATTTTATGTGTATATCAAGTATAATTTATACAATATAAAAAAAGGAAACTCTGTTGTAGCTGCATCGCACGCATTTTCAATCAGATTCTGAAGATAGTAGGTAATTAATTAATTTTCTGAAATTTTAATGGCAAATTCTGAAATACATCTGTACTTTTCTGAAATAACAATGGCTAATCTAAATTCCAACTGATGGTTTCTAAAATACATGTGACGCTTCTAAATTTCAAATGATACTTTTTAAAATTCAACTAATATGAAATACAAGTGATGATTTTTAGAATACAAGTGATATATCTGAAATCTAAGTGACGTTTCTAGGATACTAAAATTCTAAAATACAAACGATACATTCTAAACTGCATGTGAAAATGGTGTAGATTACCAATGGAACTAAAAACTAGCCCAAGTGCATTTTGACAACTTATGACTATAGCAATGTCAGGGTTAAATTACGATAAATGTTTTGTATGTATATCTTGACGATCTCACTGTTTTTGGTAGAAATTTAGCCCAACATAATAAAAATCTATTAAATGTGTTTGTGAGACTTCGTAAGTAAACTTAAAATTAAATCCGAGTAAGTGTACATTTCTTAAGAAAGAAATTTTATATCTTGGTCACATAATTTCAGATAGAGGAATCCAGCCAGATCCCGACAAAGTTATAGCAATGAAAAATTATCCTGTTCCAAGAAATAGTGATGAAGTCAAAATATTTTCGGCATTTGCAAATTACTATAGAAAATGTATACCAAAATTTGCGGACAAAACAGGAGAACTGAACAATCTATGTAGAAAATATGCGAAGTTTAAATAGACGGGAGATTGTGAAAGTAGCTTCGAGGATCTTAAAAATGCGTTGAGTTAGCCCCCACTTCTGGACTATTTAGATTTGTCTAGTGATAATACATTTATGCTTCAAACGGAGGCTTTAAATACAGCATTCGGAGCAGTTTTATCCAATAAAAATTATAAACCAGTGGCTTATGCGAGTAGAACCCTTAACAAAGCGGAAGTTAATTATCAGGTTATTGAGAAGGAATTATTAGTTATTTATTGGTCTCTTAGGTACTTTCGACCATATCTTTATAGAAGGATTTTCACAATTCTAACTGATCACAGACCTTTGGTTTATTTATTTAACCTCATAGATCCATCAAGCAGACTTACGACATTACGATTAGGATTAGAAGAATATCAATTCAAAGTTATACCAATTGGACTAAATTTCATAACTGCCAAGAGTTATAAAATTTAGTCCAATTTTGTCATTGTTAGTCGTTGTCATTGTTAAATTGTATGTGTATATCAAGTATAATTTATACAATATAAAAAAAAGGAAACAGATAGTATGGAATTCATTCATTTTCTGAAATTTAAATGACGAATTCTCTCAGACGAAATACATCTGAACTTTTCTGAAATACAAATGACTAATCTAAATTCCAACTAATGGTTTCTAAAATACATGTGACACTTCTAAATTTCAAATGATACTTTCTAAAATTCAACTGACTCTTCTGAAATACAAGTGATGATTTCTGGAATACAAGTGATATATCTGAAATCCAAGTGAAATTTTCTAAAATACAAATGATACTTTTTAAACTACATGTGAAAATGGTGTAGAAAGCTAAGGTCAAGCTTACCAAGGAGGAAGAACACGTTCACTTCCTTCGCATAGCAAGGGACAGCCACATCATTCCAGAGGGTTTTCGTTTAAAATCACCAATCCCTGGTGATCGAGCTCGCCACATTCTGGACAAGGCCAACGATGTACTTATTCGGTCTCAAATCAGCTACCACAGATGGAAAAAATCACAGCTCCTTGACCATATCCTACATAGGTTTGAAGAAATCAAGGAATTTACACTAGAGGAAGACCACAAACTCATTTTTCAGAAAATAAATAATTCAAGGATCAAACTGAAAGAGAAGCTAGCCAAAAGGCACAATGACAAGCTTATGAAACCTCAAAGAAACGAGACAACAATCGACCACCACCAGCAAAGCCAGAGGACAATAGTCAACATATCATCGACCATCTTGAGTTCCACTGAAGGAAAACTGCTAAGTAAAGGATTGAACGTTGCAATTGCTCCAAAACCAACTGCAGTGCTTGACATAACAAATGCTGTAGAATCAACGACACTCCAGGGGTCAGAGAGAGAGCAACTCAAGTGGAAGTCAGAATACTATTGGACAAACCACAGCACCCACAGAGAAATATCACAAAAGAAGAGGAGCCATGAGGAAATTGCAGAGGGACAAATCAATCAAGACCTTTCCAGCTGACAAAGGAAATGCGACCGTCGCGTCGTCATGGATGCCACACAGTATGACGAGAAGATACAGGAGATTCTGACGAAAGGTAAATATAAAATAATACCTAATGACCCGGCTAAAAGAGTCGAAGGAAAAATCTACAGAGCCCTAAAAAAATATAAACGCCACATTCCTGAAGGTTCTAGAAGGTCTCTCACTCCACACCATAGTAAACCACAACATCTCTATGAGTTAAATAAAATTCACAATATAACTGTGCCCCTAAGGCCAATCACAAGCTCTAGAGATTCGCCAACAAGTTCTCTAAGTAGATTGTTCCTTCAAATAATTCAACCTTTGGTTGGAAAAATAACATCCTTTGTACAAAATTCTTAACACTTGTCAGTATTCTTAAGGACTTAGAATTGGGTGATAGGGGCACTTATACCAATATGCTGTTGAAAGAGTCCTTAGATATCGTCGAGGTCAGGCTGAGGGCAGAGGCATCTTTGAAGGAGAGAACAAGCCAGTGGGGGGGGGGGGGGGCAGTTGCCTCAAAGGCTCATACTTTCAGATTAAAGATCAGTTTTTTGAGCAGGAGGATGGGCTTCGGATGGGTTCATCACTATCACCGGTTATGGCAAATATTTACATGGAGTGGTTTGAAACACACGCCATTGAAAAAGCTACGTATAAACCCAAAGTCTGGCTCCGGTATGTCATTGACACCTTTATTGAAGTGCAATGAGGGGGTGTTTAGTAAACCAAGTCGTGACGTCTCTTCGGCATGGCAACCGATGTTACGGCGGACAAGTGCTGGTCGCTTGAGGCGCGACGGTGGCGACGATCCGGCCAATAGGAGTGGTGGGCGTGGTTAGCTGTGTTAGTACATAAGCAAGTAGCCTCGAGCTTAATGCTCAGTTTCACTTGAAAGCGAGCAGAGATTCCACTGTTCGAAACGTCATGTAAAAAAAACTCAATAAAGACAATGTAAGTTCAAGATGTTTCGCTTATACAACAAACAACTAATTATTTGCAGACATTTTTTGTTGACAGGATTATTAGTCGAAGAACTGAAGTAGTGTGACCTGCAAGGTCTTGTGATTAACACCCTGTGATTTCTTTTTTTTTAACCTTATGAAGAAAAATATTATATTTAAAATTCCTGTTGAGAATTTGGAAGATCTTCGTCAACGAACAGTTGGGTTGACAAATTGGTGACCACCTTCGTTCTGGTTCCGATAACCTGCGAGGTGCAGAGCATTATGGGCTGCTTCTCGAACTGAGAGCCATCTGCCATGCAGTATTAGATCTAATAGGCTGGTGGATGTCACCTGCTCCTGCTCTGCCCAATATCTCACACTTTTTCGGCTTAAAGCCGCGACACATGGTCTCCATTTTGTCGACCCGCCAAAGCTGTACTCATGAAGGGTCGAGCCCCGAAAATCGTATGCAGATGGGTTGGTCGACAAATTGGTGACCACCTACTATTTATAGTGAATCTAAAAACATTGTTGGAGCCTATTTGAGAAATTAGAATAAGCGACAACGCGGCGTTACAAGAGGATATTTTTGCAATACTGCTTAGGTTTCGAACTTACAGATATGTCATGACCGCAGACATATCTAAAATGTACAGACAGATTCTTGTTGATCCTGATCAAAGAAAGTACCAGAAAATATTTTGGCGTTCAACGCAAAGTTCAAACCTGAAGGTGTTTTCTCTGAATACCGTTACGTACGGAAATGCCTCGTCACCATATTTGGCAGTAAAATGTTTGTTCCAGGTTGCTGCTGAAATTGAAGACAAGAATCCTGATGTCAGTAAAATAATAAAGCGGGATTTTTACATGGATGATCTTCTTACTGGAGCAAACGACGAAAGGGAGCTTTTGAAAATGGAAAAACAGATTACAGGTAGCCTTAATGCAGCTGAGTTTCCTTTGCGTAAGTGGTTATGTAATGACAGCAACATACTCCGGAAATTTGAATTGAATGAGAACCTGGAAGTCAGTGTAGTGCACATAAAGGAGGGAGAACATAGTACGACCCTTGGTATATTCTGAGATTCGAATCAGGATACAATATGTTACAAGATTAATACGGAGAGGTTGCCTTTGAAGTGTCCTACAAAACGATCTATATTGTCAGTGATCTGTCAGATATATGACCCATTGGGATTGTTAGGCCCGTTACTGACTGCCGCAAAGCTGATTATGCAAGAGTTGTGGAAGCATAAGTGCGGTTGGGATGAACCCATTTCAAGTGGAATTCTTAGGATATGGGAAGAGTTTCAGTCCCATTTGAAGAACGTCAACAATATTAAGGTGCCAAGACAAGGTATTGTTTCCAATTATATCAAGATTGAGTTTCATGGATTTAGTGACGCGTCAACCAAGGCCTACGGTGCGTGCGTGTATATTCGTTGTAGCTTGCCATCTGGAATTTTTGCATCTCATTTGTTTTGTGCTAAGTCCAGAGTTGCTCCTTTAAAGCAACTAAGTTTACCCCGCCTGGAATTATGTGGTGCAGTTTTGTTAAGTCAGTTAATGAATAAAACAATGGAGTCCTTAGGTTTGCGGTTTGATGGGAAGTACTTTTGGACCGACTCCACGATAGTGCTTTGTTGGATAAAGAGTTCACCAATTAGATGGAAAACTTTCATAGCAAATAGAGTTAGCGAAATACAATCATTTACTGATACAAAAGATTGGGGTTATGTAAGATCATCAGAAAACCCGGCAGACTTGGTGTCGAGAGGTGCACTGGCAGAGAATTTGATTCAGACTAGTTTGTGGTGGATCGGCCCAAGTTGGTTTCAACTGAACTTCATAAAATACATATTTGGAATAGGCGTAAGTTCAAATTTTTAATCCTGGTCCTGTTTTTTATTACTTCTAAGTGAATCTGTGCATGGACTTATATCTTTGTAAGAAGACGGCCAGGATTAAAGAAATAGAAATTAAAAAAATTCATTCATAGAGGCCTCAAATCGAGAGTTTCCGAATTTTAATCTTTGGCGAGGGATTAAAGCGATCGAAATTTAAAAACTATTGGCCATCACTTTCATTAAAATAATACATATTTTGGCTAGACGACTCAATTCGAAAGTTCGCGGATTTTAATCTTAATCGAGTTGGAGGACGGGATTAAAGGAATCGTAACTGAACAGTATCTTAAATGTAAAGCGCAAATTCTACTAGACAATTTAAATGTTTAATCTTGGTCTTATTTTTTATTATTTTGAAGATAAAAGAGATCGAAGCATTAAAAATTTGATTTACCAGCATCTTTAACCCAAAGTAAAAATTCTACAAGAGGCCTGAAATCGCGAGTTGCAAATTTTAATCTTAATCCTGATAGAGGGCAGAGAATCGATTTGGATCCCATAAAGAGATAAAAATTAAAAAAACCATTGGCCAGCATTTTAATTCATAAAATACATATTTGGAATAGGTGTCTCAAATTGAAAATTTTAGGATTTTAATACAACCCGAGAAGGTGAATAGGATTAAAAGGATTCAAATTTAAAAACTAAAAAAAATCAGTACTTTTAACCTAAACCTCAAATTCTGGCAGACGATTAAAGTTTTTAATTTTGCTCTGGTTTCTCATAACTTTGAAAAAATACTGTGTGACAATATGTAAACCGCTTTTCCGGAATTTTATTTTACTAAAGGAGGCGGCCAGGATTAAAAGGATCGAAATTTGAAAACGAATTGATAAGTATCTTTAAGTCAAAGTATAAATTCTAGCAGACACCTCAGAGTTTTAATCTTGCTCTTGTTTTTTTATTTCTTTGAAACTTAAATCTGAGCTTGGACTTAAACAATGTAAAAACAGAATTTCCGAATTTTTATATTGGAAAGGGCAACCAGGATTAAACAGAAGTTTAAAAATAAATTAATCAGTATCTTTAATTCAAAGTACATATTCTGGTAAATGCCTCAAATCGAAAAAGTTCAGCTTTTTTTTGATGATCGAGAAGGCCGCCAAGATTAAAAGGACCGAAATTTAAAAACTAATTGGCCAGTATCTTTAAATCAGATTATATTTTTTAGATGTCTCAAATCGAGAGATTTCGGATTTTTGACTTATTCGAGAACGCGGACAGGATTAAAGAATTAAAACTTAAAAACCAAAGAACCTTTAACCCAAAATCCAAATTCGAGTAGAAAATTTAAATTTTTAATCTTGATCTTGTATTTTATTAATTTGAAAGCGAGTTTGAAAGGGATAACATGGACATGGACCTTGTATATAAATCATGGACATAGACAATATAAAAACAAAATTTTTTGATGTTTTTTTACTGGAAAAGGCGACCAGGATTAAACGGATGGAAATATACAAACAACAAATTGATCAGTATCCTTAATTCAAAGTGTTTATTTTGGAGGATGTCTCAAATCGAAAGTTTTCAGATTTTTTTCGCTGATGGAGAAGGCTTTGAAGATAGCAAAATTTAAAAATAAAAAAAAACAATATCTTTAATCCAAAGTCTAACTCCTAGAAGACAGAGTTTAAATTTTTAATCTTGCTTTTGTTTTTTTATTTCTTTGAAACTTAAATCTGAGCTTGGACTTAAACAATGTAAAAACAGAATTTCCGAATTTTTATATTGGAAAGGGCAACCAGGATTAAACAGAAGTTTAAAAATAAATTAATCAGTATCTTTAATTCAAAGTACATATTCTGGTAAATGCCTCAAATCGAAAAAGTTCAGCTTTTTTTTGATGATCGAGAAGGCCGCCAAGATTAAAAGGACCGAAATTTAAAAACTAATTGGCCAGTATCTTTAAATCAGATTATATTTTTTAGATGTCTCAAATCGAGAGATTTCGGATTTTTGACTTATTCGAGAACGCGGACAGGATTAAAGAATTAAAACTTAAAAACCAAAGAACCTTTAACCCAAAATCCAAATTCGAGTAGAAAATTTAAATTTTTAATCTTGATCTTGTATTTAATTAATTTGAAAGCGAGTTTGAAAGGGATAACATGGACATGGACCTTGTATATAAATCATGGACATAGACAATATAAAAACAGAATTTTTTGATGTTTTTTTACTGGAAAAGGCGACCAGGATTAAACGGATGGAAATATACGAACAACAAATTGACCAGTATCCTTAAATCAAAGTGTTTATTTTGGAGGATGTCTCAATTCGAAAGTTTTCAGATTTTTTTCGATGGAGATGGAGATGATGGAGAAGGCTTTGAAGATAGCAAAATTTAAAAATAAAAAAAAACAATATTTTTAATCCAAAGTCTAACTCCTAGAAGACAGAGTTTAAATTTTTAATCTTGCTTTTGTTTTTTATTACTTTAAAGAGCAAAGGCCAGATTAAAGATATTGGAAAAAATTAACATTAAAACATTAAATTAGCAGTATCTTTAATCCAAAGTACAAATTCTGGCAGACGCCTCAAATCGAGGGTTTCCGAATTTTAATCTAAATCGAGATAGAGGATGTAATCGATTTCAATCAAATAAAGAGATAGAAATTTTAAATCTAACTGACTAGTATACTTAATGTAGACACAAACAGAAAAGGTGTATAGAATTAACGGTTACGAAATTTAAAAACTAAAATCCTACGTTTAATCCCAAGTACACATTTTGGTAGACGCCTTAAATCGAGTGTTTTCGGATTTTTTTTTCTGAGCGAGAAAGCAGCCAGTGAAGGAAACAAATTTAAAAATAAAAAAAAAAAAATGGTATCTTTAATCGAAAATTCAAATCTTGTAGACAATTTAAATGTTTAATCTTGCTTTTGTTTTCGTTTTATTATATTAAAGATTAAAGAAAAAATCAAAATTAAAAAATAAATTGACCAGTATCTTTAATCCAAAGTAGAAATTCTATCAGACGCGAGTTATACTACTAAAGAAGGCGGCCAGGATTAAAGAAATAGAAATTAAGAAAATTAATTGACCAGTACGTTTAATCCAAAGTAAACATTCTGCTAGAGGCTTCAAATCGAGAGTTTTCGAATTTTAATCTAAATCGAGATAGAGGATGTAATCGATTTCAATCAAATAAAGTGATAAAATTTTTAAATCTAATTGACTAGTATACTTAATGTAGAGACAAACAGAAAAGTCAAAAATGTTTAGTGAGAGCACCATTCTACAAGTATATTGAATTATTATTGCTAAACCCAGACCATTAATATATTATATTTTATTATTCTACGAGAGGGTAGTCGCAGTGTATTCTTGCCTTAAGTTGTGATAAGCTTAGATTGAGTTCTGGTTCTACAGCGAATAAACTCACTGCATTTTTCTCTTTCTTTTCAACCTCCAAGCCCATGCGACTCTAATTATTAGTTAAACTTGTAAAATTTATATATTTTACAATTTTTTTCGTTATGAACGTGGTTAAGAATTCTGCTTAAAGAAGCAGGGTGGCAAACAAGACCTAACAATTCAGGAGTGCCAATCTGATGGAAACAATAGCATGGCCGCCTACGCAAGTAAAGTTATAATGTAAGAACTATAGGTCAGAGTGATTCGGTGACAGTAGTCCGGAGTTGACTCGATAGCTATAGTGGTGATAGACATAGCAGCAGCCGAAACAACCTCACCAACACTGGGTCCAAGCCAAGGAAGGTGGCACAAGTAGCTGAACGAGTGGTTCATGTCAGGGAGTGCTGGGTGGTTCGTCTACGAGCCCCAAGCAAGTACGCTGTGTGCAGTTCAAGCCCCACCTAACACCTAGGGTTACAACGAACTCTAATAATCGAAAACCAGAAGAATATCAAGAAAAAGGTAAAATACTAGTAATGAGATCGCTGAAGGCACATGGCTGAAAGACTTACCTCCAAGGAGGACACAAACCACCACTAAAATCTCTCTCAAATGGGTCGCCGAACATCAAAATCGAACTCCGCAGTTGGCGCTCAACAACTCGCAATCTAATAAATTAAAGTACGAAAGGAAACTACTTGAAATAGATCCAACAATACGCCATAAAATTGCTTACCAGCAAGGTATTTCTCAACTGAGGTTGGTCGGCAAAATCCCGTAACGAAACAGTAATTTCGGCCACGCGAAGCAACACTAACAGTGGACCGAAATTTTATTTCAAGTAAAGCTTCATTCACATCTTTGAAATTAATACGGGAAATTAATTTCAATCATTTTTCCCTGAACTGGAGTCTACTTATCATTCATAATGTACCTAATTATAATGAAAAATTAATACATATGCCCGAAGCCCCATCTGTTGAGAAATTAAAGACCACCCCTAAAAACCACTGTTATATCGACAAATGTCAACAGTAAACAACATAACCTAAAATATTTAAATATTTATTCATTTGGCGCGATGGCGCCTCTTCTCTTTAGATTTTAGACTTTGAATATAATTTTGCATTTGGTACTTTCCTTTCGACGTTTACAAATAAATAAATATTATTATTTATCGATTTTACCGCTAGTCATGTCTAGAGATCGTGCGGATGAATAGCTTCTTCATTTGGTTACCCAAAACCCTTTTTTGTATGACAAGAGGGAGAAACAGTTTAAAAACACTGCATTCAAGACGAAAACGGGCTAAAATAGGGGAATCCTTTGGATTATCGGGTAGGTATCTACTATGCTATATTACATGTCTGAATTATTTTGCTTACATTCTTGGTTCTTTTACTAGTTACATATACCTATTATGCTATTTAAAAACTTATTATATGTATTATGTGTTTTATATTGAGGGTGAAGATGCTTCAAAATATTTTAAAAGTTTGCGTGAGAAGTACCTACGATTGAAAAAGGAAATGGCCAAATATGAACGAAGTGGTGCAGGAGCCTATTATAAAGAGAAATGGCATTTATTTGACACTTTAAAGTTTCTAGATGAAGTAACCCGACCTAGGAAGTAAGACTACAATATGCCTCAAATATTTTACAATAATAGAATATTTTTTAGAACAATATCAAATGCCATTCGAGCCAATACATATGAACTAAATTCGAATGATTCACAAGAATCTCAGGACAGTCAGTTTTTTACAGGCCCATGGAGCCAAAATACTGATATTATATTATCACCATCAGCTCCAAGCGAAGTTGAGATAGAGCTAGATGCCGACCTAATAGAGGAAGAACTGATGGAAAGCAATGTGATATCCCCAATTTTATTAAACCCTAGCACTTCATTTGTTAAGGAACCAGTAGGAACATCAAAATATGACTTACAAACTTCACATTCATCACTGTAAGTATTTGTTTTATATATATTTTATACTGAGTAACAGAAATAATTGTAGATTAAGAGAAAAAAGAAAGGAACTGAAGGACAAGTTACAGCTACTTCAGAAACCGTAGCAAGGATTGAGGAAGATGAACTAAACAGAAATGCAGCGGAAACTGCAAGAAAACAAATATTAGATACACCTTGGTAGGTACATATTACGTTTTTTCATGTTTAAAATTAAACTATTAATAAAAATGGTTGTAGCTTAAGAAAAAAACAAAAAACTGAAGACAAAGTTGCAACTACATTAGAAGCCATAGCCAACAGTTTGAAACAACCTGAAAATTAATATATCAGTGCCTTTTGTTCTCAGATTGAGCAGGAAATGTTAAAAATGCCTTCACATATAATGGAGGACTTTAAAGATGAAGTAACAGTAATATTATTAAGAAAAAGACAAGAAATGCGTAACAACCTTTAATGATCACATTACCAGTACAGATGATAAATATAATTAGTTATAGCATATTTAATTGTTTATTGCATCATATTGCCAAGGAACACTCCCAGTTTCACTATTCACATAACATTTCAGATAGTTCCTGTAGGCTGTAGCAGCATCCTTACAATTTCGTGTTCCTACTCGACGTCGAAGTTCTGCCACTGATCCTAATGCTGTGTTAACAGGAATGTCATTTCGCCACTCTCCCAAAACAAGTTTTCCATTAACTTCATTATCCACAAATACAGAAGTACAATACTTTCTATTTCCAGGTATTAATAGATCTTCTTGTTGTGTAATAAAATTATGAAGGCAGACACTTGTTTTTACAATTTTGTCAATATTCTCAGGCATTTTAAATATTGAGTTGTGAAATATTCGAAAACGTGCCACTAAAATACCAAATGCATTTTCAATGCATCGCCTTGCACGAGATAAACGATAATTGTAAATTCGTTCATCATCTGATAGGTTTCTTCCTCCAAAAGGTCTCATTAAATTAACTTGAAGGGGAAAGGCTTCATCACCCACAAAATAGTGGGGTTTCTTGTCCACCATTCCAGGAGAGGCTGCATCTTCTGGTAAATAAAGTTGACCATTATTTAATTTAGCTCCAAAGGTTGAGGATTTTAAAATACCACCATCACTTTGTGAGCCATATCCTCCTATATCTATGTATGTAAATCGATATTTATAATCGCAGATAGCAAACAACACAACGGAAAATGTTTTTTTATAGTTGAAATATGCAGGTCCACTTTTATAAGGAGCTCTAATTCTGACATGCTACCCGTCTATGGTCTCCCGCCTATCCAACACAATTAGGTAAATTCCAATTTATTTTAAGGCCTTCACTTATCCTTTTCCAATTCTCTTGGGATGGTTCTTTCAATACTTTCGGTTGTAAAACAGTCCATAATGCATCACAAGTTTCATTAATAATTATACAAGCAGTGGATTTACCAACTCGGTAACTAAAGGCCAAAGTAGGAATACTGTCACCTGCTGCGAGATGTCTAAAAATAAAGTAGTATTAAAGAATGGACAGCAACAAATATTTTTAATACCAAGTACCTACCTCAGTGTCAAAGTTAATCTTGCTCCTGTGGAAATTGGTTCTCTGAAACTATGTTTTGTTATTGCTGGACCAATCCAAGCCAACAGTAAGTCAAATTGATCAATATTGAGTCGCGTATAATTAAAAAACATGTCTGGGTCTTGTAATCTCATTTCCTGGATGAGATTATCATAATCGCCTTGGTTCTTTCGTCTTGTATTTATAGGTCTCACCCACCATCTTCGAGTTGTTTTTTGCTTTAGCAAATGCCATATCCCAAACACAAAACCCATAACACAAATTCAATTTCCTCTCCTTCATTACAACTACTCTACTGTACTAATTATTCTAAGATAATTTAAAAAAAGAATTTGAAAAATCTTGGAACCTATACAAACAAAAATAAAATAACCAAATAAAATCTTTTTCTCAAGTGACAAGTGACAAGTGACATTTGTGTCATCGTCAACCTTCCGTTTACTTGAAATTAATCCTTAAAAGTATGCAGTTTGCAAGCTTTTGCGCAAAGTATTAATTTCAATCACTAATTATTAATGTTCTGAATGCCAACACTTAAAAACATTCCACAAACCATTACGCTAATTATACAGTATTAATTTTCTGCACTAATTTCGAAGTTGTGAATGAAGCTTAAAGCCAAAAAATCCTCAGGATGCCCGAGATAAAATACAAATTCGAACTTTTCTTTTCCAACGACCAACCTTTACGCCGGCAGCAAATTCCAAGACAAGAAAACGAAAACTAATGACGGAAGCAAGAAGTCAAAAGTCACTGTCAACACTGTGAGACGGCAACCGAAGAGAAGCAACAAGTGGGGACATTTTCCAAGAAAATGGTCCCGTTTCTGGGCCGGAAGTCCGCCATGTTTGACACAGGTGTGTCAAACTGCAGATAGAATTGAAATGAGAACGGATTTTACACATTGCCTCTTATGGATGTTATCAATCCCTTAGACTTTACTTCTCTGGTCATAAAACAGCTGTGTTTAATTACCTTAAAAAAAAATGGCAAACGTAAATAAACCCAAAATTATTAACTGCAAGATGAAAATTATCTAATAAAGCAAATAGCAAAAAGGTCCAGACGGTAAAGTTATTGAGTGTAATGAGGCCAAAGAGCAATCAAAAAGGTAAGTTTATGGCAGTAATGGCAAAACCAAACTGTTACAACATATTCATTGTATTACTTATGCCGTGTCATCAAAAAAAGTATGGAGACGCTCAAATATTTCAGAAACGGCTTGAGAAAATAGTTGTTAAAATTTTCGACAGTATAGACATTTGTTGTGCTGGATGCAATGGTGCCAAGGGCAATGTTGTGCAGTTTGCAATTTGCCAGATTTTGGTGCTAAATTATTTTTTGTAAATGCAATTATTATTTTAGGTGTATTCGATTCACGACACCGCAGTTACTTATACTCCTAAATATCGGTTCTCAATTTTATTTGGTTTTTAAAGCATTACAGTACACATTTAATATGGAAGCGGTCAAATATTGTAGAATTTTACAAAGCTTTGCATGGGAGGATTGCTTGTAGTTGCGGTTTCAATAGTGTTGACAATGGGGATGTTGTCAATTCAAAAAGCCGCATCTAAAAAAATGTAAAAGGGACATAGAATAAACATTTTTTTTGTGGATATTGCATAACAATATTGCGTCAACTTAAAAAACGGAAACTTATTGGCAACATCATCATGGAATCATGGAATCATTTACATATATTAAAATAATACCCATATGAAAAATTTCGTAAACTTTACTGGATCCGTTCCGGAGATACATTGCCTACATATTTCAGAAAATTTTGTATTCTCCTCTATATTCTTCCTCGATCCTCATAATCGGTTAAGGAAATATTATTAGAAGCATATAGATATATAAAAGAGTAACAAAACATAACTTTAAATAAAAGAAACGATAAAGGGTCGGCTACAGGGTCTTCCGCATATATTTAGAATAGTTTGTCTCAACACAGCGTCGCAATGCCATAAGCATTCTTTTGCAGAGCATTAAAAAGAGTTTCGTTGTTGAATAGAAACCAGTAGATGTCGGATACAATGCGATAGTGTTAGCATTCGACATAAACCCCAGACATTTTCATTTTATTCAGACTTGAGTACATTGAAATTTTCATAAAATTCTGTAAATCAACACTTATGAATTATTCAGTGGATCTAAATATTTTATCATTTCGTCTGGATGTGAATATCGTTGCTGTTTGAAAACGCCTATTCTCACTTCCGAAAGACAAGTCGGAGACATTCTTTTTTTTCCTATATATGTATTTTAGTATTGCTCAAGCACTACTCAAGGCACAATTCGTTATGGCTTATTTTATTTGTTCCTTTGTTCTGATGCTTCAGAAACCTGTAATATTTTAAACCGTGCAGTTTTATAAGAAAAAAAATTCACTCTATTGGCAAAGACCGCTTATCCTCTTAGCAAAAAAAACCGCCGGGCTTGCAGTTTATTTTTTAAGCCGCATCTCAGGACGAAGGGACTGGAAAGTTCGATAGGAAGACCTTGTAAGCGTTATTAATTAGATTTTTCTTTCCAAGGATTTCTTTTGTAATGTTTCAAGGGGGTTTCACTTTGGCAAGCGACACATTTTTAATTCATGTTTGGCCTAATGAACTGGGCTTTCTTTTAAGCCGATCAACCAAAAACATAAAAATCTTCCTTGAGTTTTAAAGGCATACAAGTTATAAGCCATGCTCGATTAAAATATTTTAAAAAACACTAAACTATTTTTAAAAGAGACCACCATAGTCCAAGTTGGAATTGTAGCTCTTTAATAACGTATTTGAACTATAATTTACTTACATAAAGTTATATTAATACCTGAAGGTGAGAAATAATGGGAGATTCACACTGATGGTATTTTTATTCAATGTGAGTGGACCTATACAGTCCTCCACCGCGACCTGCGGTCTTTTGTGGCTGAATCGAAGTGTTACCAGTAAGGTTCCGCTGTTGTCAACGTTCCCACTGTTGTCATCGTTTAATGATGTAGTGATCAGTCTGGATCACAAAACATACCCATATAGAAAGGAAAGATCAAATGGAAGGCTCGGTTAACTGTTTTAAGTTTGCCTTTCTATTGTGTGAGAGCGCCACTAGTACTCCATTTTCAAAGGTAAAGTTTTCTTCAAAAAATACCAAAAAAACTGGGTTAAGTTGAAGGTGACAATGACGGGACACTTAAAATTCACGTCTTTCTCAACTTGGCAGTACTCAAATTTGGGCACAATTTTCGTTTAATTTCAATGATTTCGACTTGCTACTTATTGAGTGTATCATTTAGTTCAAAAGAGTTAATTACTGCAAATATGTAGTCACATGAGGATGGTTAAAATTTTACTCCAGGCGCTTTTCCTGTTTTATGTATACCCCAAGGTAAAATTTGTCAAATTTATAAGGAATACCTTTGTAAAATATACTTTATGGGATTTTCTCGTTTTGAATGTATTTGGACATACAGTATCTCATAAAAAAAATTGAAAATAAGGTGATTTTTGCGAAAGTTTGCATATTCAGCCCATCATCATTCTAGTTTATATAGTATCTAAAATTCTCTTATTAACATGGCATTCAAAAAAAGAAACGGTATATATGCGCCAGATTACCATGTTGAACATGATACGGAAAGCATAAAATATTTGGGTAAAAAGTTAATTTTATGAAAAAATATTAGAAATTGATATTTTATACTATCTATTATACAATTGCACATGTATGATAGAAAGCATTGTTTCCTAATGCTCACATGTTATTTCAGCAAAACAAATACATATTTACATCAAAAACATTTGCAGAGATTATCAAAGAAATTAAAACTCTGAAGAACATTGATGGTACATTTGAAAAACATGGATTTATACATCATCAAATAAAGAAATTCTACAAAATCATGGAAATGCATCTGAAGAACCCTAAGCACACAGTCAACTTAACTCGCCTTCTTTTTCTGGCAATGCAATCCATCAAAGAAGATTTATTCCAGATACTCAAACATTAACAGGTATAATACTCCATAAAGTGAGTCATAGTACTCATAAATGAATTATTATGCATTATTGCACAATATTCAAACATGAGAAATTTAATGATTATAATTTACTAGTCTACTAATAATTATAGTAACATATTACGTAAGTCTTGTCAGTTGTTACAATAATTTTGGGAGGTGACAGAGTAGATGATTCTCTGTCCATTTAATCAAATACTACCTACTAAGGGCTGGTATTTTGTAGTATTTTATATAATATAAAACAAAGCATGTCAATTACACAGTTAAAAAACACATTACAAACTAAAACATATTTCAGATGTTACGGGTATTTCAAATGTCACACGTATTAAATATAAAACACATTTTCAACGAAAACGAACTCAGAGCAACAAAGACTTGATTAAAATTAGTACGTGTGGACTTATGGTCCTTTGGAAGGTCGTCAAACCAACTACTAACACCAGGTACCTTGATAAACCTATTTTGCATAAAAATTGTTGAATGTTTACATTGTATTGCAAAATTGTTGATGTAATTGCAAAATTGTTGATGTAATTTCAAAATTGTTGTTGTTGAGTAAATGCTAAATTGTTGAATGTAAACATTCAATAATTTTTATGCAAAATAGGTTTATCAAGGTACTGTTAATAGTTGGTTTGACGACCTTCCAAAGGACCATAAGTCCACACGTACTAATTTTAATCAAGTCTTTGTTGCTCAGTGTTCGTTTTCGTTGAAAATGTGTGTTTTTTATTCAATATGTGTGACATTTGAAATACCCGTAACATTTGAGGTATGTTTTAGTTTGTAATGTGTTGTTTAACTGTGTAATTGACATGCTTCGTTTTTATTTTTTATTAAATCGTAGTGTTTGAGAAAGTGACTATTTCGTCACGAAACGTCGCACCACAGATAAGTTTTTGTCACCATATATCCTTATCCCACGACTACCTCTCAACTTTGATTTGAATTTATCTCTTTTCTTTGTTTTGAAATGCTGTCTTGTGTATGTTTTATATTTGTTTAAGTGAAACACTTTTGTTTTACTTAAAATAGTTATATTTACAACTTAAAAAAAAAACATTTCTATTGAACCACATGTTCATCACTAGGGATTCAAGATGTGTCTGATCTCGACATGTGACAGTCCAGGTGATAGTTGACACACTAGAGCTGTACATAAATTATCGACATTTATCAAACACCTTCCCCTCAAAGATTAATCCTACGCGGCCTTACAATCTTCCGGCCAAAGCGAGAGCGTACAACATTAGGTTCATTATCAAGTCTACAAGAAGTCAATAATGCGGGGCCCATAATAGGTGGAACACCCTCAGACAAATCATTCACATTGTTGTTGACACTATTACTATCATCATCCAATATCAATTCATCACGCATTCCATATTCTGGGTTTAATTCAGGTTCCTGAAGAATTATTGGATCTGACTTGGTGCATGATAATTTGATATGGCTAGTGTTACCTCTAACTATCCTATTACTACATTCCTTTTTCAACCAGTATGACCTGGGCTCTTTAGCTTTTTCCACAACAACAGCCTTATACCACACTTTCTCATCACCACTACGACACACCACTTTATCCTTTTTCTTAAACTGCACTGTTTTTCTTCGGGCTGTCTTATCAAACTGCATTTTTACCCTTTTCTTTTGTTCACACTGTTTCTGGTAAGTATCCTTAACTATTTTTGGTTCTAACGCGCCACTAACAGGCAACAATGAACGCAAAACTCTGCTTTGAAGAATCTGTGCTGGTGAGGCGTCTAAACTAATGATTGGAGAATTATTGTACTCCATTACAAACTCTCTAATATCGCCTTTCTCATCAGTACATTTTCTCAACATTTGTTTCACAATATTTACAGCCTTTTCCGCTAATCCATTGCTTTGATGAAAATGGGGTGAACATGACAGAATGTTAATATCCTTAGACTTATAGTATTTCCTGCATACACTAGATAAAAAAGGTAAATTATCAGCAATTATGTGCTCTGGGTAACCAAATCGCGTAAAAACATCCTGAAAACGATCCACAACTGAAGTAGAAGTTTTATCTTTCAACAAGGCAACCTCAATCCAGTGTGAAAAGTGATCAATCACCACAAGATATGATTTACCATTAAATTCCAAAATATCGGTTCCTACTTTGCTAAAACGATATTTAGGAACATCATGAGGTAGCATTGACTCTTTGAAGTTTCTAGGACTGTATTTTTCACACAAACGACACTGTTTTATAAAAGAATTTATGTCATAGACCAAAGTTGGCCAATAAAATAATTTTCTAGCCTTACTCAAAGTTTTGCTGATACCTAGATGTCCTTTGTGCAAAACTTTTATGATATCCAATTGAAGAGTATATGGTACAACAACCTTATTTTGAAAGAATACAATCCCAGATTCAACATAAAGATCTTCTTTAATTACATAAAACTGCTTACACTCGGAATCCAATTGGGTAATTTTAGGCCACCCATTATAGTAATAATCAATTATTTTTACTAAAACCCTATCCTTGCTTGTCTCAATTCTGAACTCATTTCTTTTGCTAGTAGACATTGGCAAATGCTTTGATACTGAGTGCACCATATCAAACATATCTTTATCAATTTCTCCTACCGGTTTTAAATTTGCTCTAGACAACAAGTCAGCAAAGTGTAAGTCTTTTCCAGGTATGTAACAAACATTTAAAGAATATTTTAACAGTTTTAGTCTTATGCGTTGGAGTCGAACTGACCCAATTTTGTTCAAAGGTTTATTCATAATTGCAACTAATGGCTTGTGATCTGTTTGGACATCAAAATCAAAACCATATATAAAATTATGAAATTTCTGTGTGCCATAATAAATTGATAATAGTTCTTTTTCAGTTTGGCTATAATTAATTTCATGATCGTTCATTGATCGAGATGCAGAACAAACTAACTTTAACAAACCATTTTCATGAATTTGAAACAGACAACAACCTAAACCATTCTTCGAGGCATCACACTATAGTACAGTTTTCTTTTTAGGATCAAATGGAACCAATGAAGGAGCTTTTGTAATTACCTCTTTCAAAAGTTTAAATGTTTGCTCATGTTTAGGTAACCACATCCATTCAATGTCATTCTTTAAAAGCTCATGCAAGGGATGCAATAATTCAGCCATGCCAGTTACATACCTCCTAATGTAATTGAAAGAACCAAGCACTCTCTGTAATTCAATCTTATTTTTTTGGGCTTTCTAATTTACATAAAGATTCCACTCTATCAGGGTCTATTTTCATGCCTTCTTGAGAAAAAAATTGACCTAAAATTTTACTTGAGGTTGACAATACTGAAATTTCTCTTTATTAAATTTTGCACCAACCTGCCTGGCTCGTTTCACCAATTCAGCCATTGCCTCATCATGTTCTCGCTGTGTTGCCCCTGCAACAATCATGTCATCGTGACATACTTGAACATTCTTTAAATTTGCAAAATGTTGGTCTACCTGCTCTTGAAGCGAGTCCTGTGAGTTAGACAGTCCATATGGCAATACATTATATCTGTATATACCAAACGGAGTTGCAAAACAGCACTTCCATGATGAGTCCTCAGACAATTCTAAATGATGATAGCCTTCAGAGAGATCAAAAATGGTAAATATTTTTTTCCTATCAATTTAGATGAAATCTCTTCAATATTTGGAACAACTCTTGGCTTTCTTATAATTTGTGCAATTAAATTAGACGGATCAAGACAAACTCGTATATTACCATTTGCTTTCTCAACTAGAACAATCCGGTTAATGCTTGCTCGAGGATCAATAACCTCAACTTTTGTAATTGCCCCTCTACTTACAAGTCTATCTAGTTCATTTTTGAATGCATCAGAAATAGCTAAGGGCACTTTGGTAGGTGGATAACTAACAGTTTGAAAATTTTTTACTGTAGTGATTTCAAATTTACCTGGAAACCTATTATAGTTACTAAATGTGTCAACGTGTTTTTCAACAAATTGATTTCTTTTTACATTTATAAATGCATTAGCTGAATTTACAGAAATGCCATTGATCCTCTTTATCATACCTAAACTCATACAGGCTTGCCCACCAAGTAATATTTGAGTGGCTTTATCCACAATTACAAAGTCTTCATATAAAACCTTGTCTTTATATTTACAAAGTAAGTTAACTACACCTATGGGTTTAGCCTGGGTACCTTCAAAACCTTTAAGTATATAAGAACTAGATCTAACCTTCAATTGCTTATCAATTGTCTTAAAAACTTGGTAAGGTATAAAACTTACATCTGCCCCTGTATCTAGTCTCACCTTACATATCTTGTCTTCAACAGTAATACTTTCTTCCCATACACTTATTTCACTGTTCTTCGGTATCTTCTTCTGATCATTCACTACCCCTACAAATAAGTCACTGGCATCACTTTCACTGGCTCTCTCATACTCTTCTTGTGCATATCTAATGTTCTTCACCTTGCAAGATACCGCAAAGTGACCCACATTTCTTGCACTTTTTTCCATAAGCAGGACATTCTCGTACACCATGCATGGTTTGACATCTTTTACACTTAAACTTTCCATTTTTCTGATCTTGGACATGACTAGCTTTGGATTTATTTTTATTAAAATCCTTGTATCCATATTTCTTTCCATTTGCTTGGAGTTTGTTGACGTCTGCTACTTCATTCTCTTGAAACTTTAAACTTTGCTCTTTGCTTTGCTCACTTGTTCTACAGAATTGTATAGCCTTCTCTAAACTAAACTTATCAATTCTCAACAAAGACTCTCTGGTTATAGGATCCCTAATGCTCATTACAATTTTATCACGTAGAGCTTTATCTTCATTAGTCTCATTAGGATCAACCATATTATAGTTACAGCTCTTGACTAAATGTCTGCATGCTCAAAGGACTCTCCCTCTTTCTGAGTTTTCTTCAAAAACTTGTATCTTTCAAAGCATTCATTTACTCTGGGGTTCACATAACTGTCTATTAACTGCAACATTGCCTTATACTTCTCGGGTTCTGTTTCAGGAATCACAAAAGTTGACATAATCCTGGCAGATTCAACACCGATTATGTTTCTAAGTATTGACAATTGTCTTGTGCCTCATGCTGGCCTGTGGCTACAAGGTAGTCCTCAAAGGTTACCTTCCAAAATTTCCACTCCGCTGCCGCACTTGGACCTTGCAAATCGAAGTCAGGAGGCAATTTTACTGGTCCCATTTATGCTGCCATTTTGTCCTTTCCACTTTGGCTCTGATACTTTACACTTTTTGAGTACCTCCGCACAAAATTTTAAATTTAATTCTTGTAAATTGACACGACAGACTGCGCCATGTTTTATATTTGTTTAAGTGAAACACTTTTGTTCTACTTAAAATAGTTATATTTAAAACTTAAAAAAAAACATTTCTATTGAACCACATGTTCATCACTAGGGATTCAAGATGTGTCTGATCTCGACATGTGACAGTCCAGGTGACAGTTGACATACCAGAGCTGTACATAAATTATCGACACTTATCAAACAGTGTACACTAAACTTGTGTCTCTCAACACAAGTTTAGAAAAATAGTATTGAAATATGACCTTTCTAAACTTGTGGTAAAATAACGACTTGCGTGACATACTGTATAGATACATACCTGTATATATTTAGATACCTAAATTGTAAGAATTATCTATAGTTTAGTTTTTACTCTCATAGAATTTAAACTATGCAGGACTATTGATTTAAAAATCAAACACTGATTGACAGAAGGCCTCTAAAAACACATAAAATTATAATCTTATAACCTATTAACTTTAGGTGTTAAGAAACCTTGGTGCCATTATGATATCAGTGATAAATAAACGAAAAACAAAATAATAATATTTTCTCTTCTTTTTGACTGATTTTTGGAGGTTTTACTAATAGTACTTTTCTATGTTTTTATCTTTATGCTTCTCGTATAAAAGGTATAACTTGTAATAAGCTTATAACCAAAAATGGGAACTGGTACATGATTTCTACCAGCTAAAACTAGTGAAAAAATACTTATTTTTGCTTTCTACGTGACAGCAAGTTTAAAAATATATGGAAACATTTTTGATTTGTTAATGTTAAACAGAAATGCACAGTGCATTTTCATTATTTAATTTGCAGTTGTAGTATTTTGCACTATGTAGTTTTTGTAAAAAATAGAATACCACATAATTTTGTTATTTTCAAGTATGTTTTAGAAAATAAAATTTAATTACCGCATACTGAAATATTAATAGCGACTTTATTTTTAAAACCTTACTTATTTGTATCCCAATTTAAGTTAACTGGATTCAGGTTATAGTATTTATTTGCTTAATCTGGTAGAGACTCGAACTCACAGCAGATAAAAGAATATCTGTGCCACTTTTATCTTGATCCTGCTAACTTCAATCACAATATATAAGTACTAAATAGTCCGTAAACTATTAATACTATTAATAGTAGGTAGGCTGTTAAATATAAATTGTTTAAGATTATTCACACCAAAAACGTCTCCCTATAGGTACAATACCATAATCTATTAGATAGAGCAGCATGTTGTTTCAGGAAGAAGATATGTGCTTCAATATCTTATTCTATATATTTTTTAAACAAAAATGTTCCTATAAACTTGGGATATAATTAGATTATATCCTACATAAAGCCTCTGCCGATATAAGTGTATAAAGGAACATTTTTGCCTAGAATGAAATGAATGAAAAGATATCGCCAAGGTGTAACATTTCACTTTCCGTTCTATATGGGTATGTTTTGTGGTCTGGATTCTAACATATTTCGAATCCAGTTGGTTATGGTCTGTTAGATCCTTCTCGCTTTACCGGCGCTGAGTAGGGAGTATGTAAGGGCATTATTAAAGGCCCCTTCTATGTCTATGAAAATACCAACTGCGACACCCTGGACCAGCAGCAGTTTGGAATAAAGTTCCATGCAAGGCTCGATCTGAAGAGCTTTGTAGTAGTGCCGGGAACAGTCCATTCTCCCGGTTGAAAACCCATAATCGTGAATTTTAGCAGGATTGGTCTGACGACTTTTTTGGAGAGCTAATATCCTACGGATTCGGGCTCCTGTTGGCAGGTCTTCAATCCTGCCAGAGTGGTTCACAGTGATGATACCTATCTAGCGAATATCGCGAACGGCTTTCCATATTTATTTATTTTTTTGGTGACCACAAATGCCTCTAAACTCTATCGTAACACCTTTGCGGTGAGCTGAAACAGAGCACCAACTTTTGTTTTTTAAATGGATTACCTTGTATTAAAAGTGATTTTCGGATTTCTCATGTATTTCTTTACGAAACCACTTTAGCATTAGTATACTAATCTCACATAGTTCAAATATTTAATAATTTCTTGTTTTTAAAATAAAAAATAGGAGTATAAATAATAATTAAAATCTCACAACCCGAAAGATTTAACGATATGAGTGCGGGGATTTTGATTGCCAGAACCCTGTGCCTGAGTATCACATGGGCAATTGATAACGAAAACCTACATGGCGGACCTTAATTAACTTTCATTCATCAAAAAAGAAAAACTGACATATCTTCGTTTTTTTAAATAGAACTATATGTGAATTGTTCTTTGCAGAGAAAGGTCATTCAATTTAAGGACGAATCGGAATATACGGGGTGTTCATTTGAAAACGTCATCTACAAAGCCATGTTTTGACATAAAAGAATGACAATCAAAGTAAATGGACTTATGTTCCTTCATCGTCCGCAACAGTAGTGGCTCAGGTATCTAATTGCAGTTACTGATTATAAAATTCTGATAGAATAAACATTTCTCACACCTGTTGTCAGTTAGCCAGTGTCTTTGAATTTGGTTTTATTTGTGTCAAATTTACTGATTATTTTGTTGTTTCTCCAGATCAAGGGACATAATAATTATTCTAGTGTCGTTATTATGATGTTATTCATCATCCATGGACAATGTAACAAGATTATCAACCGAACGTGCACGAAATTCAATTAATAAAATTTACCCAGTGCTACCACCTATCAACAAAAGGCAATTTAACAGGATTCAAGAAAGTGTAATCAATCATGGTTTTGGCATGATGGGCAACAGAGCCCACATAAGTGTGGATTCTGTTTGTGAAATTAGTTCAGTTTTACATCGCGACTAACTAAACAAAATGAGCTAAAAATGAATATAAACACAAAACGATCATTCTCAAAAGTAACCAATTTTAAATAAATATCAAAAACGGATTTCCCGATATCTAAATAATGGTTCTAATTATTTAAAACCTGATTTTATAATACGGGTATTTGAAAAAAACTAGCTGTAAACGAGTACAAGCTCGATGATTTTATCTCTCTGTATTGGAACGGGTGAACGAATGCATTTATGCAGACATCAGCCAATCATATCGAACGATTCATACACAACATTCACGCTCATTCGATTGTAAAAAAAAATAACAGAAAATAATTATTTGCGAAGATCACGAAAAGGGTTAGAGTTATCCACAAGCTAATTTTGAAAAAAATAACCAATGGATTATATGGAGAAAATCCATTAAAAGTCAGACCAAACTCGATAAATTTGTTCTATAAAAGAAGAAATTTTAAATAATTCTGGACAAACAGACATTTCAAGAATGGTTACAGTTAAGAGCTGGACAAAATCTAATTTTACTATTCAATTAATTTAACAAAATCATCTGAAAATGAGTACAAACTCGATGGGATTATTTTCGAATATGAGAAATATTAAATGAACCTAGAAAACGAATTTCGAGAAATTTCGTGAACAAAGTTAATTTCGCAATTGGATCATTTGAAGAAGCAGGAACAGCTGGAAATAAGTACAAACTCGATAAATTTATTCTTAAAAATAATAAATTTTAAATAAATCATATTGAAAACAAATTGCATAATTATCGAGAATAGTTAGAGTTATCGGAAACCTGAACGTACCCTTGATTAATTAAGTAAGAACATGAGCTGAAAATTAATACAAACTCGATGGAATTATTATCGAAAATAAGCAATTTTAAATTAATTCTAAAAACGAATTTCCACAGATCTTGAGAATGGTTAGAGTGACCGAAAATCTGATTTCTCTACTTACTTAAATGAAAACAAAGTAACAGAATACAATTATTTGCAGTGATCTCTAAAACAGTAAGAGTTATCCACGACCTAATTTGGACAAAATTTGCCATTCGATTAATGGAGAAAATCCACTAAAAGTCAGTAGAAGCAGACATCTCGAGAATAGTTAAAGTTAAGAGGTGAATGAGGTTAAGAAGTTAAGAGAATCATATGAAAATAAATACAACCAAATTCTCGAAAATAGGAAATTTTAAATGAATCTAGAAAACGGATTTCAAGAGATTTCGGGAACAAAGTTGATCTTAGAATTGGATTATTTGAAGAAAATCAGCTGAAAATGAATCCAAGTTGGATGAATTTATTCTTAAAAATAAAAAAATTTAAATAAATCATGAAAACAAATTTACATAGATATCGAGAACGGTGAGAGTAATTCAAAACCTGAATTTACCTTTGATTAATTAAGTAAGAAAGTCAATTGACAATTAATACAAACCCGATGGAATTGTTTTCGAAAATAAGCAATTTTAAATTAATTCCAAAAACGAATTTCCACAGATCATGAAAATCGTTGGAGTGACAAAAAAATCTGATTTCCTACTAAATTAATTGTAAAAAATTAACAATTAAAATAATTATATGCAGAGATCTCGAAAACTGTTAGAACTATCCACAAGGCTAATTTAGATAAAATTTACCATTTGATTTCATGGAGAAAATCCACTAAAAGTCAGTACAAACTCGATAAATTTGTTCTAAAAAAGAAGAAATTTTCTGAACAAGCGTTCTAGACAAACATTCTGGACAAGCCGATATTTCGAGAATTAGTAAATCCTGAAAACGAATTTTCTTTCAGGAAACAACATAAGTGTGGGCTCTGTTGGTGCGGTTAGTTCAGTTTTACTTTGACTTTGGTTAGTAGAGTTCGGGTTTTCCTTTAGTAAAGCTAGTTCAATTATGTTTCTCCTTTAGTCTGGTTGGTGCAGTTTTAATTGTCCTTCATGGCGGCCCCTGAGGGCGGTCTCTGGACTTTACCTACGCCTACGAAGTTTGAACTTGAACTCTCTTTTTCTGGGTGAAATAATGCATTTATGCAGACATCAGCCAATCATATTGAGCGATTCATATAATTAATCCCTCGCAACGCTGCGCAGCTAATGGGGAACTCAGCAAACAATAGTGTGTTCCAAATTGGTTTTCCATGTATTGGGATCTCGGAAACTATAGGAGCTACAAAGTCAGTTAAATGGGGAGAGTTCTAGACAATTATGTTCGGGTTTTTAAAAAAATTTGGGAAAACCAAAATGGTGCATTTTTAAAATACTGTTATAAGTCCTTTATGCTAACAGATAATCGAAATTTGTGAAAACATTTCGGAAGCTATTTTTTGAGTGACATAGAACTATACAGGTAAAAATTTCGATACAACGTTTCGGTTTTCTGGAACCGTCATCAACTTCTGTTTTTCTTATGACGGCAATATTGGATTTTTACACTTGTTTGTAGGGACAAGAAATGCGTTTCAATAATGTGTAACAACCCTAGTAGGGTTTTACAGTATTTTAAAAAATCTGTAGAGGAGCAATATCACAGAACAATATTTGTTGAATGCAGAGTTCTTAAAAATTAAATTGAAACAGCTGGAAATTACTTAAAGTAAGGGAAATTTTGACATGCTGGAATTTCATTTCCGAGCCAACAGAAATACTCAAATTTCAAAAAGTGACTACGAAGGAAAATATCCAAAACGAGGAACGACTTTGACATAGTTTAAAACAATTCAAATTTTGAAGACTACTAACAGTAAACAGAAGTTGATGATGGTTCCAGAAAACCGAAACGTTGTATCGAAATTTTACTTCTACAAGTGTATTCCCCTCAAAAAGTTTCTTCAGAAATGTTTTCACAAATTTTGATTATCTTTTAAAATAAAGGACTTATAACAGGTTTTTAAAAACGCACCATTTTGGTTTTCCCAAAATTTCTCAAAAACCTGATTGGTTACAGCAACCCCGTTTTTGCCATTACGTTACTAACATAATTCTCTAGAACTTTATTTCTTTATCTTTGTCTTCATTAAGACATTTATTTTTGCTTTTTATGTGAATAAAAGCAGAAGATTTGGTTGGATGTTTACAGTTTGAAATTTCTTAAAAATGCGTTTATTATTTCCATCTTATGTTGTAACACAATCTATGGTACCTTGTTGTAGTGTCTTGCTCGCCCTAAGATTACTTCTCTGGCACATTGCCCAACAAGGAGCAGACGCCATCAGGAAGTCAACAACAAAGATTACTTCTGCTAGACCTTTCTATCATGGAAGAAACAATATAGTCAGCACAAAAAGGCAGCTTGCAGAATAGTTCACAACATTTGCATTAGCAAAACTGAGTTAAATGCCTTTTCAAGGAACGACTTGCAGACCCCAAAATGAGAACAGAATTATTTCACAAAATCTTGTGAGAGATACTAAAGGTCTCAGGAACGTGTCGAAGCTTGTAGAAGGGTTTTTTCGACGGTTGTTGTGTACCTACACCAAATTCATTTGTTGGATTACAAAATGAAAGCGAACCACACAAGTTGGTGATATTTTTTAGTTTTTACAAAACTTTTTTAATATTTTTAAAATGGTAACAAGAAATGTTTTCTAACGTCTCCTTAATTAATAATTTTCGCAGTTCTCTACGACAGGTTGGCAAATATAGTGCAATTATCTTAACTAAGTGTGGGTTCTGTTGGTTAGGCATCTTTGCCTTTGGTTAGTTTTGGTTAGTTCGTCTTCCTTTGATTAGGTTAGTTAACTTATGCTTGTTCCTTTGATTTCGTCATTACGCCATTACGCCAAACACGGATTTATCATATCCATCCATTCAAGGAATTTTAGAAAAACATAAGTTTCACGATTACAAATACCTACACCATAATTTCAGCAGTGGACGAATCTAAATTTTTGACGCAAAGGCATTTTTAATAAAAAAAGACAATCAATTCTGGACGCAGGAAATTCCTCACTGGTCCAGGGAATCAGCATATCAAGATAAATTGAGTTTCAAAGTTTTTTGTTTAATCATCAAAAACTTGAGTTCGCGGAATTATCGAAATAGCGCAGGTAAAAGACTTCGTGGACTATCTTCCTGTTGACCAGCACCACAGCACTTGAAATCAGCTTCATGGAGCTCCAGCACATTGTGCAGACAATGCAAACCGTGTGCAAGACTTTTAATAATCGCCGGATGATGGAGTTGGGACCATGGAACTCGCTTTTGGGGTTAAATCACATTCCCCTACTTTTACCTTTGAGGTTCCATTTAGTTCTATTAAAAAAAATTGGAATATAAGAACTGAAGAAGAAGAATCAACCTTGGAGGCAACTGCAGAAGGATGTCTATCAAAATTCTTCCATCGTGGTTACAGATTCAAGAAAAAAGGCGAGACAGGCTTGGATGAAGCTGCAGAAGGACAACTCTATCAAAATTGTAACATTGTGGTTTTGGATTCAGTTACTTCACTGAACGACGATAAGATGCAGACAGTTCTGACGAAACATTATTGGAAAGCGAATTCCACTCTGAAACATTGCTAAGAAAGAAGAGTCGGCCTTGGAAGCAGCTGCAGAAGGACAAATCTATCAAAATTGTACCATCGTGGTTTTGGATTCAGTTTCTTCACTGAACGACGACAGATGCTAAAAGTTCTGTAGCGTAGTGGAAAATAAGGCCCTTTAATAACACAGCAGAAAATAACATTAATAATCTTTATTTTAATAGATTAAGAAAAACTTTATACTAACATTCTACATTTTGAATTTTTAGTAGTAGTAATAATCTTCCAAAAAACTGACAACACTTTACTTGACATATATCGCTTCCTATTTTGATGCTTATTGACATTTTCACGAAATTAAGCGTTTTTGATTCTACTACAACTCAGTGCAGCAAAGTGCACAAACAAATAGAATAATTTCATTTTCACTCCAATAAGTTCTGACGAAACGTCACCAGAACATTGCTAAAAAGGGAGAGTCAGCCTTGAAGACAGCTGCATAAGGACAAGTCTATCAAATCTCTTGCGTCCTGGTTATAGATTAAGTTTTTTCTTCTAGAGAATGTAAAAATGGCAAAAAATGGGAACGAAACATCACTGAAACATCAATCCCATACTGGAACTTTGCTAAAGGAGACGTGACAGCTTTGGAGGAAACTGAAGAAGGACAAATCTACCAAAATTGTACCATCGTGGTTTTGGATTCAGTTGCTTCACTGAACGACGAAACATGCAAAAAGTTCTGACGAAACGTAACCAGAACATTGCTAAAAAAGGAGAGTTAGACTTGAAGGCAGCTGCAGAAGGACAAGTCTACCAAATCTTTTGCGTCGTAGTTATAGATTAAGTTTATTGTTCTGGAGGAATGTAAAAATGGCAAAAAATGATAACGAAACTTCACTGGAACATGAATCCCATACTGGAACTTTGCTAGAGATGTGTATTGTAAGAATTTTTGACAATTTGTCTTTTCTGATGAATGAAATTAATTGTGAACCGCCCTGTAGATTTTCGTCACTAATTGCCCATGTAATATTCAGGCACATAGTTATGGCCAACGAAGCCTCCTCGTTAAATCTTTCGAGAAGTGACATTTTCATTCTTTTTTAGAGTCCTACTTTTGTTACAAAAACTAAAAGCCTTTCTCTAGATATGTCCAAAGGACCATCATTGTCAATCACCCTATATCCTGTAAACAGAAGTTTTTCAAAACTAAGCAAAGCGTTCCTGAAAGACCTGGTCGTATGATTGCCACCATGACAACAATAAATTTTCCATATTTATTGGTTAGGAAAATTGGAACTTCTATCCATTCCATGGCCAGCAAAAGGTGGGAAGCAAAAACCGCTCTTTTCCCGTTTGGAATAGTTCCAAGCCGCCGGAACTTAGAAAGCACTTTTCTAAATCGATTGCCAAATTGTCCTTTTAAATTATTCTAAAATAACTGAAAGAAGTCTAAATCCCTTATTTTATTACAATCTCCAATTAACATCTCGATAGTTTATGGAAAGAATATTAACCAAAAACGTATTAACAACTTTCTTACTCACATGGCGAAACATGTAGCCGTATAACTACAACATAATAAACTTGAGACTGTTGACTTAGAGATAACCAATTTCAAACCTGAACTTTCTTACTGACAAACCTTCTATCATATCACAAACCGGTGTTGCTATTCAGCTTAACAGGTTCCATGTCTTAAAATTCCGAGACAAAGAAACTTAATTAAAACTTTGGGCTTGAAATTGCACTGAACTCATCACTTATGAACGATCCAGAAACAAAAGCCAATATAGCAGCTTGAGCTCTAGGGACTTATAGGCGGCCATTAAAGATCGACCCAGTAGTTTTACTTGTTCGAAGCTCTGGAATAACTTAGATAAAATACGTGACTGACATACGGTAGTGTCAGCAGTAAAGCTTTCGGAGCCCGTAACGTATTTGCTTTGAAAAGTGGGGAACAATATTTTGATACACATTTAATTTCCAAACATGTCTATGGAATAGGGAGAAATGTTGATGTTTGGGTAAGCGTTGTGTTATGTTTGTAAATAATATTTTAGGCGATACACCGAGATACCGCGGGTGAATATTGAATTTAATCAAAAATTAGTTTAGGAGAGACGCGTTTTCTAAAAGGAACAAAAACTCAAAAGCCTTTTGAAATGAAGGTCTCGCTATAGAATAAGCAATCAAGAGGTAAACAGCAACTTAAGCATTTTAATTAGATCTTCTCAATCACTTTTATACATATCGATTTTGGTCCATTTGCTCTTGCCAATTAAATTCTGAGGTTTCTAGTATTGTGCTGCTTACTGTAATTTAATATATATTGGCATACATGATTTTTTTATACAACTGCCAATATTCGTCAGCAAATAGAGCCTGGAATCGCTAGAGGTTCACTCTGGACGTGTATACAAGGACAATATCCCTTGTCGACTACCCGTTTCAACGACAAAATTGCCTTACAGAAGCGTGAGTGTCAAATTTCACGTTAGTCTCCAATAGACCCTGGCAGAAAGGCGACGGGCACTTTCTTTTATTTATCGATGAGTACATCGGTTGCAATCGATTCTATTGGCAGATGTGTCATCGCGTTTTTAACTTTCTGCTGGACAACTTTTACGTTATGGCGGATTATTCACCTAGGGAGCTAAAAACTGTCTTTTTTTTTTGTTACTAAGGGAACTCGAAACCAAGCCTCGATATGGATTGAACACGTCTGTTAATGACCACAGATTTTTTTTTACAAATCCAATTATCTTGAGATACTTGCTAATGTCTACATCCTGGCTTTATGGACAGATTGGGTTTTGGCAGTGAATCTAGGATTCAGCAGATCGAAGAAGCAAGACTTTTGTAGTTGCTAGGTATGAAATATGCCAAAAGAACTTCACTGGGCGCCACCTACGATTCTGGGCCCAAGTCGGCCCCTAAGGACCAGAACAATAGTGCCATGCAGAGAGCGGGCACACTTTCCATACAAGACCTGCCCTGACGAAACACACTAACAATTGCGAAGATGATGAAGAAGAAATGACGAAGTGCAACTACTGAACAAGAGCATTTGCTTCCTTTAACGCGTTTAGATGCCAGAACAAGCTGCATATAGTAGAGAAAGTATATGAATTACAAGCTTTAACCAAGAAATGCGATAATCTATAGTCAAGGAGAGATAGAATAACCAAAATTGAAGCCAAATCCATAGCAGTGATCGTTAAAACGACAGGCCTCACCGAGGATCATATTAGAAGAACCCGAGAGAAAATTATTTAACCATAAAAAATATGCCTAAGGGAGGACTGACCACACATCGACCCATAGTGGATTATCTTCGTCTCATCACAGATTACACTGTTGGCTACAGCCTGAGACATCTAGGGCTCGACATTCGATGCTATATTAATAACTGAAGTACGAGTTCTCTATCTAATCTATGCTCACTCAACTTTTGAAATTTTATGGAGCTTAACCACCTTAAATAATTACCTGAAATACATGTCTGAGCGGACAGACGTGCAGCTGCCCCTATTGAATATACTGGGACTGAAACTGGTGTATGCGAATGAAGGGCCAAGCCTGAGCTTTTGGAGTGCATTGTTTCGAGGGAATTTAAGGTATGCTTGAGTTGATTCCACCTGGTAGTAGGTTTAGGTCATGAAAAAAAGTCTAGCAAAGCATTTTTGATTTTTTAATTTACTAGTTATATAGAAGTTAATGCATCTTTCAGGTTTTCTGACTTAAATGTTGGTTTAGTGCGTAATGCAGTAAGCACTGTCTTAGAAACTACTGCTTTCTTTATGCAATTTTTGCAAACGTGCAACGCTCAGAGACCCAATTATACGTTTACTGATTTACCGAGGGTTGAACCTCCACCAGTAAGTCACATAGTCACTGCAAAAAAAATTACTTATTATAAGACTGTTTCTCTGTGTTGATTCTACATTTGAGAGGATTGTAGCTCTTCCACCACTGGTGGAAGTGAGTAATAGGCAATAACAAAGACGAGCGCACTGGGAGCAAAGCGACACCTCTAAGAGGCATTATCGAAAAGTCAAACACGATTCAAAGGCTCTATGTTGAAGTGACAATAGCTCAACAAAACAATACATCAGCTAAGATGCAGTTTCCCTCCGGTCACTCTAAAGTATCCAGCACAAGAACCTCGACCAGAACCAAAGGCATCAGGCAGAACCTCAACAAACCTTGCTATTACGTAGACGACCCCTTCTGCTTCGATGCAGGAGATAAAAGCTTAAGAGAAATTACAAATTACGGCTATGGACATTACAACAAGAGATAGAGGCATGGCTCAGAAAACCGATCGAAAAGTTAGAACCAATAATATGCGCATAGATAGATCGGTACGAATTTTAAATTTAAAAATAAATGCCTCGCGACTTTTTCGAGAGCAAGTAGTTTTGAGTGAAGCCTCATTCACTTTTGGGCCCGATTCGTTCGTTGTTGGAGAAGGAATTTCGCAATACTCACACTAAAATTACTGCGAATAACAATTTACCCTAGAAAGGGCGCGGACGAATCGACCTGGTTAACGTTTCGGCAACTTGTCTGCTGCCTTCTTCAGAACTATCTAAAAAATAAAGCTTTAACAACTATGAATTACAAAAAATTATACCTACTAATGTGTTTTGTCTTTGAGTATTTGTGTGTGATATTCTGAAAATTGCTTTTTGCTTTTGACATGAAAATGTCATTTGATAAGAATTGTCATTATTACGAAAGGTACGTTTAAAATGTTTGGTTAATGTATTGTTTGGTACCTAATATGATTTGTTCTATCTACGTGTAAAATAGGTATAATGTGAATGTTAATATTAATTTATATGTAAGTTACCATTTTGAACTTCTTGTTCTAACATAGGTAACCATGTGTTATCTATGTATGCTGAACAAGAAGCCACACAATGATCTTTGTTAAGTAAAATATATGCACTTTCTTTGATTTTACGCTTCTTTGATAATGGTTCTTTGGATACGATACTAGTATCGTTCCATTTTGCTATATGACCATTATCAAAGGCATGTTGGCATATATTTGACTTTTCAATATCTCTGTTTTTTATGTAATTTTGATGTTCTTTTATTCTCTTTTCTAGAGATCTAGAAGTTTCGCCTATATAAAATTTCTCGCATTCGCAAGGAATTTTATATATAACGTTTTTTGTGTATTCGTTTTCATTGTGTGGTTTAGTTTTTGTCAGTTGTGCACGTAATGTATTTTGTGTTCTAAAAACTGTTCTAATATTGTATTTTTTACCTAATCGTTTAATTTTGTCTGATAACCCTTTGATATATGGTATAAAAAGGTTTGTAATATGTCTATTTTGATTTTGCCTTATATTTGGCTGTTCGAATTGATTAAAGCATTTATTAATGAAATAACCTGGATAATTGTTTTTAAGTAAAACATTTTTAATATGTTTCTTTTCAATTTCCAAATTATTATCATTACAAATGATTTTTGCGCGATCAAATAGACTCTTTACAACTCCTTTTTTTACCATAATAGGGTGATTTGAGTTGTAGTTTAAGTATCGATCTGTATGTGTTGGTTTGCGATAAACAAAAGTTTCAAATCTGTCTAAATCTTTTTTTATTAGTATGTCTAAAAATGGAAGTGTTTGATTGTGTTCTTTTTCAATTGTAAATTTTATAGTGGGTTCTTGTGAATTTATATGATTGAGAAAGGTGTCTAAATGATTATTACCAAACGGATATAATGAAAAAAAAACATCATCAATATATCTCCACCAAATTAAAGGTTTAAAATTATAAATAAAAACATAATTTGATGGATAATTTGATGAAATTTTCCATAAATAAATTACTAAGTACAGGAGACAATGGTGAACCCATTGCCATACCTGTATTTTGTTGGTAATAATCATTTTTGTATTGAAAATAGGTTGTATTAACGCATAGTGTTAGTAATTCCATAATTGTATTTATGTTTAGTTTAGTGCGTTCTCTAAGCTTGATGTCATTTTCAAGTTTATTTTGTACAATAATTAGTTTTATCGTTATCGACAGGTACATTAGTAAACAAACTAGAAACATCAAAACTTACCAGTGTGTGATTTGGGTTTATATCTATATCTTTTAGTTTTTCTAAAAAATGACTAGAGTTTTTAATGTATGATTCTGTGTTTCCTACTAAAGGATTTAATTTCTCTAATAAAAACCTAGATAGTGGATGTGTTGGTGAGTTAATGCTACTGACAATAGGTCTAAGAGGAATGTTGTTTTTATGTATTTTTGGAACACCGTAAAAGTGAGGTGTTTTACTGTTGTGTGGTGTTAATTTGAATCTTTCTCTATCAGTGAAACTGTTTTTGTGTTTTTTTTTAAGTGGTGTAAATTTGTTTTTTTATTTTTTCAGTTGGATCTTTGTTAAGTTTTGTGTAATTACCATTAAAAAAATAAATACATCGATTCGTCCGATTCCTTTCTAGGGTAAATTGTTATTCGCAGTAATTTTACTGTGAGTAGTGCGAAATTCCTTCTCCAACAACGAACGAATCGGGCCCAAAAGTGAATGAGGCTTCACCCAAAAGTAAGTAGTAAAAAATGAACTTTCCGCCTCAAAGATTTACGAGTTATCGACAACAAAGGTATGGGCCTTACATTTGTTTTATTTTTAGACAATTAGAAACTAAACATGATAAACTACAACATTCTGAAAATAGTTTAACTTTCTTATGTAAATGTAGAGATCACGACATTATTCCGAAAGGTTTTCGTTTAACACCACTACATACAGATTACAGAACAATTAGAATTTTAGAAAGGGCTAGTAAATCACTAATTAGGAACGAAATACAATTCCACATACGTAGATTTAGAAAATGAAATTAATGTTATGAAAGATAATTTATTTTCAAATGTTAATTTTAATGATTTTAATCATATGTGGGATTGTATTCAAAGTAGCTATTTCACAAAATTTAACAAACATAAAAACATACAGTTAAAGAAATTCAACAAACTAATTAACTACAAAATAAACAAAGAGTTTAGATACTTAAGAAACAATAATATAAACACTAAGACAGTAATAAACCTATCAAACAGAAACCTCACTAATACTGAAAATCTTGTACTTTCTAAAGTTCTAAATTTTTCTGTAACACCTAAAAATGTTCCTAAGCGTGATTTCATTTCAGCAATTGAAGAAACAGTTCAAAACTTACCACAACAACACCAACAAGAGTTGAGAATGAGGTCAAAATTAATTTTAGATAAACCCTTTAACACTAAACAAAACCTAAATCCCATCGAGCGAAAGGCACTCAATTTTTTAAAAAAAGATAATAATAATATTAAAATTCTTCCAGCAGATAAAGGTAACGCTACACTTATAATGAACTGTATTACTTATGAACAAAAAATTGAGAGCTTTTTAAACGATGGTAATTACACAAAACTTAACAAAGATTCAACTGAAAAAATAGAAAGACAAATTTACACCACTTTAAAAAAAAACAAAAACAGTTTCACTGATAGAGAAAGATTCACATTAACACCACACAACAGTAAAACACCTCACTTTTACGGTGTTCCAAAAATACATAAAAACAACATTCCTCTTAGACCTATTGTCAGTAGCATTAACTCACCAACACATCCACTATCTAGGTTTTTATTAGAGATATTAAATCCTTTAGTAGGAAACACAGAATCATACATTAAAAACTCTAGTCATTTTTTAGAAAAACTAAAAGATATAGATATAAACCCAAATCACACACTGGTAAGTTTTGATGTTTCTAGTTTGTTTACTAATGTACCTGTCGATAAAACTTTAATTATTGTAAAAAATAAACTTGAAAATGACATCAAGCTTAGAGAACGCACTAAACTAAACATAAATGCAATTATGGAATTACTAACACTATGCGTTAATACAACCTATTTTCAATACAAAAATGATTATTACCAACAAAATACAGGTATGGCAATGGGTTCACCATTGTCTCCTGTACTTAGTAATTTATTTATGGAAAATTTTGAATCAAATTATGTTTTTAATTATAGTTTTAAACCTTTAATTTAGTGGAGATATATTGATGATGTTTTTTTTCAATATATCCGTTTGGTAATAATCATTTAGACACCTTTCTCAATCACATAAATTCACAAGAATCCACCATAAAATTTACAATTGAAAAAGAACACAATCAAACACTTCCATTTTAAGACATACTAATAAAAAAAGATTTAGACAGATTTGAAACTTTTGTTTATCGCAAACCAACACATACAGATCGATACTTAAACTACAACTCAAATCACCCTATTATGGTAAAAAAAGGAGTTGTAAAGAGTCTATTTGATCGCGCAAAAATCATTTGTAATGATAATAATGTGGAAATTGAAAAGAAACATATTAAAAATGTTTTACTAAAAAACAATTATCCAGGTTATTTCATTAATAAATGGTTTAATCAATTCGAACAGCCAAATATAAGGCAAAATCAAAATAGACATATTACAAACCTTTTATACCATATATCAAAGGGTTATCAGACAAAATTAAACGATTATACAATATTAAAACAGTTTTTAGAACACAAAAACTAAACCACACAATGAAAGCGAATACTCAAAAAACGTTATATATAAAGTTCCTTGCGAATGCGAAAAATTTTATATAGGCGAAACTTCTAGACCTCTAAAAAAGAGAATAAAAGAACATCAAAATTACATAAAAAACAGAGATTTTGAAAAGTCAAATATATGCCAACACGCCTTTGATAATGGTCATATAGCAAAATGGAACGATACTAGTATCGTATCCAAAGAACCATTATCAAAGAAGCGTAAAATCAAAGAAAGTGCATATATTTTACTTAACAAAGATCATTGTGTGGCTTCTTGTTCAGCATACATAGATAACACATGGTTACCTATGTTAGAACAAGAAGTTCAAAATGGTAACTTACATATAAATTAATATTAACATTCACATTATACCTATTTTACACGTAGATAAAACAAATCATATTAGGTACTAAACAATACATTAACCAAACATTTGAAACGTACCTTTCGTAATAATGACAATTCTTATCAAATGACATTTTCATGTCAAAAGCAAAAAGCAATTTTCAGAATATCACACACAAATACTCAAAGACAAAACACATTAATAGGTATAATTTTTTGTAATTCATAGTTTTTAAAGCTTTATTTTTTAGATAGTTCTGAGGAAGGCAGCAGACAAGTTGCCGAAACGTTAACCAGGTCGATTCGTCCGAGCCCTTTCTAGGGTAAATTGTTATTCGCAGTAATTTTACTGTGAGTAGTGCGAAATTCCTTCTCCAACAACGAACGAATCGGGCCCAAAAGTGAATGAGGCTTCATCCAAAAGTAAGTAGTAAAAAATGAACTTTCCGCCTCAAAGATTTAGGAGTTATCTAAGTAGTTTTGACATTCAAAAAGCCTTTGACTCCGTAAATCGCGAAAAAACATACAGAGCCATAAATAGAATGGGGTTATGATTTAGGGGGGCGGGGGGGGGGAAGGGATCGAGTTAACAGATCTACAAGCATCTTTTGAGGAGTCAGAACCTCTATAAAAGTAGGAATACTACAGATTACTCAAGTTCCTAAGTCAAAATACAAAGCAGGACCACCCCCTCAGTTAAATCTCATTTTAAATGGTTGTGAACGAGGTATCGGTAGTCCGATAAGGCTTGTTTCGGACTGCGAGCACACAAAACATATTAAGAGGGCATTGGAAGGCATAGGAATAATGACGCCGTAAAGCAACAACTTAACAATTTGCTACAAAACATAGGACTAAAACCGGACCAAAAACTAACAATGGTCAAAACCTAATTCCTTGATCTTCAAACGCCTGGCATTACGGAAATAGCACTTAGAGATATAGTAAAATTATTAAATATCTATGCTAAATCATTTCTTCAAATACAAATAGCTTGAAATACCTGTTAATGTCTACATTAGACAGAATAGTTTTTGGCATTGAATCTAGAATCCAGCGGATTGAAGAAGCAAGACTTTTGAAGTTTGTAGGAAAGTATGCCACAAGTAGCAGCGCTTTTTATGTTTCTTTATAGCAGTTTATATAATAAACCCATCTTACATAACTACCCTATTCCTATGTTTTTTTTTTTCAATAATTGGCGTTACTATTGATTTTTTTGTTACGATAAAACGTGATTTATTTTTAGAAAACTAGTTCTACGGTAGCTAATAAATTATACATTTCATAATGCTAGGGAAGGCACCTTTCGACTTTGTAGCCTAGTAATCATCAAATCGTGTTCTCTCT
This sequence comes from Taphrorychus bicolor, assembly GCA_951812265.1. NCBI lineage: Eukaryota > Metazoa > Arthropoda > Insecta > Coleoptera > Curculionidae > Taphrorychus > Taphrorychus bicolor. Next base: position 4,625,635 of record OX638300.1, read on the forward strand.
TCATGACCTACTATTTTAAATAATTATATTTTGTCTCCTAATAAAAGAAAACTTTCATTTAATACCTTGCTTACGAATCCGAACAAAATTTTCATTTTTTGTTCCTTTGTATGTAAGAGATAATTGCTCTTCTAAATATAACCTTCCACCCTTATTATTTTAGCTTACATTAACATTAAGAACGTTCCTCGAGTAAGGTGCAAAAGTGGAATGTATATTGTTCGTCTCCCAAGCATTCATCATTATTTTATGCCACGTAGCTTTGTGTTTTCTTCAATTCAACTGGGAAATATTGAAATATGTAAATGCTCCCTCTTGAGATTACTAAACTTCACGTCCTATTCAGAAACTTAAGGGTACAACTACTTACCAATTTGTATTAATTCAAATATTCATCAAGGTTAAAATTAGAGAATCGTACCACAGTAAAACCTTTGAGAACGAACCATCGATTTCAGAAAAGACTGTAAGTATTGTACTTAGATCTAGTTGGTCTTTCTAAAAGCAAAGAAGTAGTTTTCTATATTGAGGTAGTTAGTAGTATTTAATTATGGAGTTATAAATAATTTACAAAATACTAATAGTCGTCATTCGTTTAAATAGTCATTGAAACAAACTTCCTCGGTGTCATTATTTTCAAATTAATTGTTCAAACAGAATTTTTATGATAGACAAAAGTAAAGTAAAGGAGATAGGTATATCACTCACTTATTAAACGCAGAGAGAAACGGATACAATCTTGTCAAAAAGGAGTTAAGAAATGTTGTCAAAGATCAGTTTAAGCTGGTTAAATGGCAAAAACCGCTAAGAGTAGTGTATGTGTTTTTAGAAAATTACGATTGAAATTATACATCAATTCCAGAGCCCAATCCTCAGGTAGGCTTCGAACTTAAGTTGTAAAATTTGCCCTAAACATATTACGACTGACAACGGGAAAAAATCTATGTAACACTTAGATCAATATATTCTCGACTTGTGACGTAGAGAAAAAAAAATCAATCGCCATGTGAAACTTGTGGTATATCTTACTTGATTAAATGCTTTCTTATTTATCAATACAATTTTTACAAAAGGACGCTGTGGACATAGTTTAAAACTTACGTCTTTTTTTATCACATTGATATCGAAAAATACAAAAGCCCAAATAACTTTTGAAGGATGGTTCAACACATATTTACCGTAAAAAAATTGTTGAAAATAACATACACATACACATTTCTTTTTTCTCATAATAGCTGAAAGTAGGATGAAAGTTTCTTTACCATACTTTACCTTAAAAAATTGGTTGTTTTGGAATTTTTTAGAGCAAACGAGTCGCAGCAAACCAACTAAACTGCTGGCCAAACGAAACGTATCAAGCCAATTTTACTACCAAATTTTAAAGTCTATATCTCGAAAACGGCTAGTTGGATTTTCTTTACTAAATACATATCGGATAGTCCCACTCCTTGGCTAACTTACAAAGGGAATTGGGAGTTCCATCCGTTGCGCCCGACAGTTACTACAGGGTCGAGAAAAGTTTATGTTTTTTTAGTAAACATTCTTCGATGCACCATTTTTTGAATGGTGAAAAAAAATGAATATTGAAAAAAAATCTCAGGTGGTTGCTTTGCAGCACCGTATACAGAGGAATGTGATAGCTCGGGACATGTTTGACCGATTTTCGATATGATACCTGGTTCGACAGGAACATCGTTTTATAAAAAATATGGACTTTTTCAATATTTCGGTCTGATATCTTCTCTGAGAAACATTTCTATTCACTCTCTCAAGATGAGTGCAAGCAGTAAATCTATTGCAACATATCCATGAGTAAGAAACTAACAGAGTGCAAGCCAGCGATATACAGAGGGTAGAAGAATGTAGAGATTGGTTTGGCCATTGGTAAAGTACTGAACTGGCACTGCGTGAGTGATATTATCAGTAAGGCCATGAAAGGTTTCGAAATTGGGCATCAGAATATCGAAATTGGTGATCTTGACTCGGAACCTTTTTTTTCCCTTCGCGATATCTTAATTGGCTTGAGAATTATACAGGATAATCGAAAGACCTGGTTTTGGAGTTTTACTGGAGGTAAATCCGTCCACAATTTTCAAGAACTTTAATAACTAACTTTTTCGCTGATGTCAAGTAAATCGGTGGTATACAGGGTGTTCCGCAAGTAGAGAGTTAGTGTTCGTTAAGCGATTCTCGTGAACGATGATATGAAGACAATCGAAATGTGAATTTTAGGATAACGAATCGTGGGTTGATAACTCAAAAAAAGTTTAAAAATTAAGCAGTGTTGCCGTATGTATATAAAGTTTACACATAATATTTTCATGAAAAAAATAGTGACGATTGCAAATTTTTCTCCATATAGCGCTTGGTTTTTCATGGATCCATCTTCCGTTCAAGAGTGATGATATCTTCTGACTAACATCAACTTCCCTAAATTTATCTTTTATTTAGCAACAACGGCAAGATTTTCATATTTTGCGGTTCATTTCCTCCTTCTTTTTATTTCCCCCTTTTGACACTATAATTTCCATTTTTTTTACCAATTCAGAGCCCAGGTGGTAAAGGTGAAAACTTTCGATAGCCCCTTTTCCATCTTGACCACTGTCCAGGGCACATCGGACGTCAGCCTGTCCCTAAACGGCTACAGCCTAGCCATGTGGTTATTTATATATAATTTAAACTTATCTAAACTTTTCTTCGTTCAATTATTTGGTCCAATGAGTACTCCAAAGAGTAGTCCATTGTTTGAGTAATAAAACTCAATACCTCCTTTTTTTTCGGATCCTACAAGTGCAACATTTGATCCTGCACGTGTGCCGATAATGGAGCCATTAGTGACGGTGATGGCTCCTAGGTTTTGAACCGTTCAGCATTACCACACATGATGCACTGATCCTCTACCTCAACTAGCAAGAGAGCCCTACAAACGGGCCAAGTATTTCAACCAATAGGAGTAGATTTAAAAACCAAGAGTACCTGCACTAACCATAGGTAAGAACTAACACCATAATAAATACATGTGCCTAATTTTAATAATTCCTGTTGGTTTTACTTTGGTTTGATCACCTAAACAATATGAACATCAATAATTGCTATGATAATTTTCTCAATTTTAATATTATAGCTATAACCTGTAACTTAAATTGAGTGGCGCCCAATTAACAGGTCTAGCTTATATAGCTATACTAGGCTTCAACTCTTTTTATGTCATTTTGAACCACGACCTAGCTCTCCACCTACCCAAAGCTGCCGTTCGCATAGTATGTGACTTTGCTAAATTTTACCTTTTTTAAAATACGTCACAGCTTGGCCGATTCATCAGGGAGAAAACCTATTTCCCAGTTGACCAACAGTCCTTATAATGGCGCATAATAAAGCTAGTAGTAAAAAAAATTTTTTAACAGGGTAAAGAAAAAAGCACTGCAAAATAATTACATTTCAACCCAACTGCATTTGGTAGGTAAAGTAATTTCAGATCTTTCGTTTGTTGTTAATCCATTTATCGCGCTGGTTGTTATCGCGTTTATTTTTTTTATGTAAATGAAACCACTATATTCACACCAATAAATTTTCTGCACTTACTCTAGATACCAAAAGAAATGCGTTGAAACCCAACCATTTAGCAGTAATTTTTTTCTTTGCCCTATACATGCTATAAAGAATAACTTTTATTTAGGACCAGCCCCTCACCATGATTCCAGAAAGAAACATATTTAAAAAAATTTTTAAAGTTGCGAATTTGCGTCGAAGCAATTCATAGATACAGGCTTGAAAAGTGACAAAAAAGTTTGATGTATCTATCCTTACATTATTCGTATTAAGGTAGGGGGTGTACGCAAATGCGTGTTTCTTTCTCCTAATTGTCTCGTAGAAACCTCCATCAAAACCTTAATCGCAATACCCCTTTTAGACGAATTTTACAACCCCAATTTTTCATGTATTTATCGTAGGGCCGCATACTCCATAATTGGATATCGATTATGAATTCGCGAGAGCTATTTTACCTAAGTATCCAAGCTCCGTTAACATTAGCGGTTAACCAGGGTGGCAGATGTCTATCCTGCTCGTTACCGTGTGCTAATGTATTTGTACACCTAAAAGCCACTTGGAAAGCCCCAAATGGCACCGGCGACACTCTTATGAATTATGACGATTTTCATTAAGATAAATTTAAACGTCTCGTAGCTTAATGGCCTGCTGATGATTGCTGACTGAAAGTTTTAGTCGGAGTTTAGGTTTATGAATTCTGAATACCCGTGATGATTTGTGTCTAATGTATAATGTTCTAGACTGGCGTTGAATTGTGGATTTGAGAAAGTTTTCCAACATTTCAGTTTCCACAGTCGTACAGTGTGCACGACGATTCCATGATTGTTTTACATCACAGTTCTCTTTGCAGTCTAACATTGAAGTGCGTAATTAATGTAAAACTGACATAAATCAAGACGTTGCAGCTTCAATGCATGAAAACCTCGGAGCACCAGGTGGCACTAGGCGCATGTCGTTGAATAATTTGAACTTGTGTCTTCCAAAAATTGTCAAAAAAGCGGATTTGTATGAGTCCCTATAATATCTGAAAAAGCAAGTAAATATTCCATATAAATATATATTACTGGTTTATAGTTTTTTTATTCATTTTATGTATTCATAGTTTTAGCACAAATTAGTCATTGAGCATTAATAGCTATTCAATTGACCCCAGCAATAATTGTAGAAAAAGCAGTTGTACAGGGAAATTATTTTAAGTCGCTCACTCGATTAGCTGCTTTTCTGTTACACTTCAAAAAAATTAGAATATGGGGGTTGTATGGCATCTAAGGCCGACCTCGGATCAAGGGTTAACGACGTTATTGGTTTCCAGATAGAACGTCATCTTGATTTATTTTAAATGGAAACACATATATTTATACCGGGTGTTCAGCAGAACCCTGGACATAGGAGATTAACATGGGAAATCGGTTTTTATTTTTTTGCGCCTGTACGGTTGATTTGATTGAAAAACTTTTAAGAGAAAAGTTGTAGAGCGTATGGTCAGCTATCATCCTGTAATTTTTTCGATGCCCCAGTTTTGGCCGTTTTTTGGAAAAACGCCTCGAAAAGTGCAAGAATTTGAATTTGGCGCGTCACCCCCGCCCTGCATGTGCAGTGTCGCCAACATAATAATTTCTTATGTCAGGGTCAGAGCCGATTTTGCCTTTTTTTTTTTTTTTGAATGGGCTATCATGTAGTAATTAACGTGATTATGCAGTAAAAATTAACCGAAAATCTGACGATAATGTTCTTAAATCATACGGTAAGTAAAAGTTACGTTTACTATTATCATAATTAGTAAAAGGAAAATCATCCAATTTGTGTATGGCTGGTTGTCTAATTCATTTTAGATTAGCATCAGACAACGGATCGACGATATGTCTCTTGTCTTTGTCATTGGTAAAGCTAAAAGCTAGGTTAATGTTAAGAATTATTAAGGACGGCGAGTTGGGTGGATACATTTGTTGAGCAAACCAAGAACCAAGCTTGAAATGTAATTGTACTCTACAACTGAGTTATCGTGGAATTGGCGAAAAGAAAATACGGATTGGCGGCTCTTCAAAGAACCATTTCATTACATACTACAAAGAAAGTGAACAACCACCCATGTGTTTAACATCAAACACAGAGGTAAACAAGAACAATACACAAATAAATAAAATACAAGACTAGATGTGGCACATCAGAGAAATTGTTCAAAATGACCACCTTCTGCAGAGGTACAATATGCAAGCCTATTCTCAAAATTGCGACATGTGTTGTCCAACATCACAACCGTGACTTGACCACAAATTTCTTGAATGGCAAGTTTCAGCTCTTGAACATTTGCATATTGTCTATTTCTCTGGTAGAGACGATCTTGAATGAATCCCCAAACAAAAAAATCACAGGGATTCAAATCCGGAGAGCGAGGTGGCCAATTAATTGGTCCAAACTTTCCGATCCAGCTATCACCAAATGTTTCATTTAAAAAACGTCTATTTTGCAGTGCAGTGTGACACGACGCGCCATCCTGCATGTAAAAAACCCGTTCTAATGGCTGGATGGCTTCTACAGCAGGCAAAATGTCATTGCGAAGCATATTGCCATATTTGTTGGCGTTCAAACTGCCATCAATAAAAAATGGACCTATAACATGGCGCCCCAAAATGCCGATCCACACGTTTACAGTTGCTCGATGTTGGTCCCGATTGTCATGCACTATATATGGGTTTTGGAGTGCCCAAATCCGATCATTTTGTTGATTTGACGAGCCGGTGAATCCAAACGAGCGTTCATCCGTGAAACAAATGTTTCTAACAAATCTTGAGGCTGCAATAATTTTTTCAGTCAGGATTTCACAAAACTCCAATCGGGGGAAAAGGTCGGTGGGTAAGAGTTTTTGATGGTTCTCCTTTTTGTAGCTTTTAAAACCTTCTTTTTGCAGATAATTATGGATGGTCGATCTGCTAAGTCCAGTTTCTTGACCAATCTGTCGAATACTCTTGGAAGGATCATCGTTTACTGTAGCAAGAACAACAAGTTTTGCCACATTTTCATCCTCTGGAGCTGCACCAGCTTGAAGTGGTCGCTTGCGCTCACAGGAACATATCCCAGCCCAGTATTGTTTTAAAAGAAGTTTTCTCTCCTCAAAATTCATAACTAATGAAACATTTAAATAAGAAATAATAAAAATAAAATTTGACACTGTATCAACAAAATGGTTCCTAATTTCGATGTTCAATTTTTCTTGCTGTCAAAGTGAACAAATGAAAATCAAACCTTTAATATCAATAAATACAAGCTTTCTGTAAACATTACATTTTTATTTCGGGGAAATTGTGTGTGAAAAAGTGGATGCAACAAGTACCAAAATAAGTATATTTCCATAATCAGTCTATACATAATCTACCCATAAATAAATTTCTATACATAAATTTCTTAACAGAAGAAATTAACAAGTGGACAAGAAAAAGAAATGTAACATAAATTTAGGTAATAACACAGATAACAACAATTATTCCTATAAAAACACTATAACCTTTATTAAGATTGGTTGTTCTTGGTGCTATTGGCACTATAATCTCCAGATACATAGATAAAACATTAAAGAAACTGGTTTCAGCAGATGAAACATCCATCGCTATCTGCTTACTGGTCTTGCTTGTTTGCTATAAACATTTGTTCCACCAATTAATGTTAATTTGGATTATTGATCCCTCAAATCAACAAAATAAATGAGTTTGGATTCTCTAAAATCCACATACAGTGCAGGACAACCGAGACCAACGTCGAGAAGTTGTTAGTGTGTGGATTGGCATTTTGGGGCGCACTGTATTTGGTTTTCCAATGAGATTTTGTCTGTCATAGAAGAATCCAGCACTTAGCAAGGGTTTTTTACATGCAGGATGGGGCCTCGCGTCACACAGCACTGCAAATTAGACACTTTTGAAGTAAAACATTTGGAGATAGATGAATTCACCTCAATAACAACAACAACAACAACAACGAGCACCCATAATTGGTGACAAGAGAGAAATTGTCATGTCACTGTGGTTGTATTCCTAAACTAAAACGAATTAGACAACCAGCCATTACCGTATGATTTAAGAACATTATCGTCAGGTTTTCGGTTAATTTTCACTGCATAATCACGTTAATTACTACACGATAGTCCCTCAAAATAAACAAGTTGGTCAGCAAAAATCTTGAGTCGGTTTGTTTATGGTGTGCTTTTGTCACACACGCGCGTTTTTTTGTTTTTTTTTTGTTTGTTTTTTGCGTTTTTGGACCACGCGCGCGGGGCGCCCATAGTTTAGGAAATCCGAACGCTGTGGGCAGAGAAATATTAACAAAGAACCTGAAGATACCTAAAAGTAACTGAAATGTCGAAACGTTTATATATAATAATACTTTACTTCATATTCGCAAACATAACAGCTTTTGAAAAATGGTAAAAAACGGGCTAAAATTCATAAAAAGTTATAAAATGGTACCACGAGTACCCATATCAAGGTTCCCATTTATGACATATTGTTTGTGAGTATGAAACGAATCTACAATTGAAATTTCAGTTTTATAGCTTTGATTGTTCCTAACTGTTTATAATAAGGGAATAAAACCTAAAAAAAAAATATTGATAAACAAACAAACTAAAGTTAAATGTTGCAGCATTATTTGGGACACCGTATACTATTTAAAACAGAAATTAACGCTCTATTTATCATAAAACTACTGGAACTTACGCAATAACTTAACAGATATCAATTTACATGAAAAATTCCTAAAATTCTAGGTTACAACTCTTTTTTGGGACACTCTATACTATCCAAAACGTAAATATATGCCCTATTTATCATACGACTACTAGAACCTACGAATAAAATCGATTACTATTGATTTATATGGGAAAAGTCGATATTTCTATATTAAGCATATGAGACTCTCCCCAACTGGCCCAAAAACCAAAATTTTTAGATAAAAATCGTGAATTTCAGCCTTCAACAGCTTATATCGCGTTTTAATGAAGATTTATCCCAAAAGCTATAAGAGGAGCCCGAAAAGTAGAATAATTTTAGTGTTTTTTTAACAATTTGTGGATAAAATGGCGAAGGAATTATTTCGCAGTATATACTCATATATATCAACACCAGACTCCTTGCATAATTATAAAATTGCTTTCAATGGTAAGTTTTATTAAACCTTTCATCGCCTATATCTAACATCTTATTCTGCTTAGTCTACGTACTTAATAATCCGTCCTTTCTATGTAAAATACACACTGCTTATGGACCTTTTCTGCATTATTAGCATATAGTAGCTTCCTGCATCATTTTTTGAGCCACCCTATACTATCTAAAACAGAAATCAACGTCCTATTCATTATAAAACGACTCGAAGTAACACATAAAATCGATTACTATAGATTTAAATGACACATATAGAAAATTCTATGTTAAACATATGGGGCTCTCAAACCGGCTCAAAAAACTAAATTTTGAGATAAAAATCGTGCATTGCTGCCTTTAACAGCTAATATCTCGTTTCGATGAAGATTTATCAAAAAATGTGTAAGAACAGCTAAGGAAGCAGAAGAATAGAGCTACACGTGGAGCCCATTTTCGAAGCTCTGACTCGAACAGTAACTGAGCACGGGTGGCCCAAACATAAGGTACACATTTTGCACTTTTTTTTTATTTTATCAATAACCGTGAAAGCTAGTTTCATTCTGATACATGCATCTGATAGCCCTTAATGACCTCTTCATACAGCATATTAACCTGCATATCGAAAAACCTTACCGTTTCCAAGATAAACAGAAAAATGTAAAAATTTCAAAATTTTCAAAGGGGGTAGGTCGTGAAAATTTTCAGCCAAAATCGATTGTCATAGATTTTATCAAAAATAGTCTCAAATGAAAGAGGGGAAAAAACATGTAAAAAATTTGCAACCTTGGAATTTTTAGTAACTTCCTTCCCCTTCAAAATGGCGCCTTAAACGTATTTTTTCCACTTTTTATCGACATTTTAATACTTATATCTCTATAATTCAAAAACTAACCATGGTATAACGATGCTGTTGACACCGATGAATAGAGCATTCTCGACCACAAAATACCTGCTTAATTTGTCGTTCAAGGTTTTTAATTTAATTGACGTAATGTTCGATCAAATAAAAATATTAGGTCATCTTTACAAAATTTTAATAGTTTTTCACTTCCCATGAGACTGTTATTAAACTTAGCAAAATAGTAATTAACGTTTTGAGCAGTATTTGAGCCGACTCACACTTAATTGAGTCACTGTTGTTCTATTGCCGTAAATGGCTTTGCTATAAAATGGCAAGTCTACCCCTATAAATGAGAAATTTAATTAGTCAAATCTCAGAACCTAAATAAAAAAAACGATAAAATCGAACAGTTAGTACCAGTCGAATGGGCTTCGTTAAAGCTATTTTGTCAGTCTTATACGAAAAACTGATTGTTTGGGCGTGGCACATTTATAAAGCGATATTTGTAATAAAAGAGAATACCCTGATGATGGCTTATGGTAAGCGTAAAGTCGAAACGTCGGATATATTTGTTTTCAGCACCCTTTAGCAACAGTGAGTAAGTTGAAGCAAAAAAGTGTCAATAAATTGAAAAAGTTTCCAAAACTGAACCTTCGGTACCCGCAGCAAAGTTATGGACCTCAGAGACCTCTAGCCCGTCCCATAAAGTAGCCACTTACCAAATTTCAGCTTTCTAGCTCAAACCGTTCCAGAGATATCGGCTTCAAACCAAACTTTTTCAGGCGGCCATCTTGGATTTTTAGAAATGTCATTTTTAGCGAATTTCACATAAGGGAAACCTACCATTCGATTTTCAACTTGATATCATCATCGGTTCATAAAACAGCTATAACCTAGCTATGGTCAGCTACATAGCTATGTCAGCTATAGTACCATTCATGGTACTCCCATGGGCACCCAGCATCCAAAGTTGAACCATGTATCATTAACAGTTCTTTAAATACTAACGTTACTCAGCTATTGTAGCTATGATAGCTGAGTCAGCTATATCACAATTTATGATACCCCCATAGGTAGTGATACCTACCATCCAAATTTGAACCATGTACCATCAATGGTACCCCAAATATGACGTAATCTACATTCCATCCATGTAATACGCATTGCCCAATGTTTTTCTTATGGGGAATACACGTGCAAAAGCGTGAAAACTTATAGGCAAAATTTCGTTAATGGTACCCATGGGTTTGGTACCATAAATAAAGTTTCGACGCATGGCAACTTGCAGGCCATTCCCTAATGAACCGTGGTACCAAATTTCAGCTCCCTAACTTTATTCGTTTCAGAGATATCCCCATTTTTTAATTACCCTGTCTACGGCGGCCATTTTTTTTTTCACCTCCATCTTTTATTTATGACGAAATCAATATTGTCCCATTTAAAAAGCGTTGCACAATGTATTTCTTATGGGAAATACACGTGCAAATGCCTGAAAACTTATATGTAAAATTTCGTTAATGGTACCCATGGGTTTGGTACCATGAATAAGGTTTCCACCCATGGCAACTTGCAGTCCATTCCCTAATGAACCATGGTACCAAATTTCAGCTCTCTAACTTTATTCGTTTCAGAGATATCCCCATTTTTTAATTACCCTGTCTACGGCGGCCATTTTTTTTTCGCCTCCATCTTTTATTTATGACGAAATCAATATTGTCCCATTTAAAAAGCATTGCACAATGTATTTCTTATGGGAAAACGGAAGAAATGGCAAAAAAAAATATAACTACGCCCATGTCTGCCGAAAAATCAAAAAAATACATTTTTGCCCAAATTTGTAACCGCCACTGTCTGGGCGAAAACCGCGTGGTCTGGCTTCGACGTCATCAGCCAAAAATGAATACCGACATGAAATTTTCAAATCGACTAGTCTTTGTGAAAACGACCTCGAGGGCTGGGCATTTTGCCAATAATCTTCCTAGAAATGTTCAAATTTTCCCCGGCCAGAGAGTTTTCCACGCTTTTCGGCCGATTTTCCTTAGTCTGAGGCTTTAAAGTTAATGTTTACATTTCGGAAATCTCACCTTCATCGGGGGTGTCGGCCGCCGAATGCTTCCGACACCCCCGTGGTGGACGTCGCTTCGGAACCATTCGGGATTTTCGGCCAAAATTTCAAAAATCTGCATCTTTCGCTTCGAAATTCAATTAAGCCCATTTCGCAACGTCCCAGCTAAAAGTGCTTCCTAAGTCCCAAAAAGAAAACATTCCAAGGTATCCCCTGGGATAGAAAACCATTCGATTAAATGCACGGTCTCCGGACAAATATACCTCAAAGTGGCAATTTGAAATTTAAAGTTTAAAAATTCCTCAAAATTTCAAATTCAAAGCTAGGCCCTTGATTTTTGGCACGGTTAAGGGCCCTTGTGTGTACTACCTCCCTGGTAGGCACAAAAAAACTTTTGTAGCTCACTCGGTATAAGAGCTAGACCAATACTGATAACTGATTTTTCTCTCCACGTGTTCTAGTTGCCCATATACCACCGAAGCGGGAACGCTGCATGATTTTCGTAAAAATCGCAAAAAACTACCTTGCTATTTTGGACTTTACTCTTCCTTAATTGTCTTTGGTCATTTTTTTGACCACTGTGTATTAAAGTGACACCTTTGACGGGATAGGATTAAAAGTGCCCAAGGATATGCCCTTTCCCCTGGTACCATCGTTGTTGGGCCAGTCCTCTAACTAAGGGGATCGGAATTATCGGAATTAGACTTCAAAATTTATCATCTACATATATGGGAAATTTTACCCATGGGAGCCCTATACCCCATATAGTCCCGGAGTTACGACAAAACCTCCGTAAATTTGGGTACCAAACAAAATACATTTTTACTTTGGTACGCCACTGGTCAGCCCCCCCCCCCTCGATTATACATGAATTTCGAAAATCATTTTAAGTCGCTCACTCGATTAGTAGATTTCCTGTTCCCTTCGTATATACATATTTCTGTAAACTACTCCTTCAGCTCCATTAAGCTGTATGTATATGTGTGTTTCCATTTAGAAAAAATCAAGATGGCGTCGTATCTGTCAAATCGTGCAATCAAGAACATCGCTAGCCGTGGATCCGAGGTCCGAGGCTCATGTATCAAATTTTTATGAAGTGTAACAGAAAAGCTGCTAACGAGTAAATAAAGTTACAGGGAAGTAAAATTGAACTTACATGTAACGCATTATGTCCAATTTAAGACCATCTCTTTTTTACCTCACAGTTATATAACATTTTTATATAATTATCACATAAATAATTGATGTAAAACTTTCATAAATGAGAAATGTAAGATTTATGCAACATCTAGAATGCATAATGTTACGCCCGACCCTCGGTCCACAGAGATTCGGGCCGAAGCGGCAACGCCGAGCGGCGACCTCGACCCCGGGAACCCATCTAGACTAAACGAGAACCGGGAACAGTCGCCTCCGTTCTCGAAAGTACGAGAGTGTGTTCAGTGCAATATAGTAAATAAGCGAAATAAGCGGACAAGCGAACAGTGCGAATTGTTGTTAGTAGAGAGTAATTGTGTTTTAATCGTGTTGTAATAGTTAAAAGTTAATAAAACTTTACTTGCTAAGTGGAAATCAACCTTTATTTATCGCTATCTAAGCGGCCCTTACGATATTTTCGGATATTCCCATTTTTTATTTTCTTAAAACCCTATTATACGTACCCTTCGAATGAAAATTACCTACTAAATATTCTTCCATTGCTCGAAATCCAACGTTTGATATCAGTACAATATCTACGTCGCATCCATAAAAAAGTGTTATGAAATGGACATACGCAAAATGGATTAGTAAAGCACACACAAAAAGGCTTTTACTGCAATAGATGGATCACCAGTTAGTTTTAATGACCATACGCTCGAAATTCAATATTACTGATTGAACGATTCAATTTGTTCGGGATTAATTTAAAATCCTTTTTCATCAAACAACGATATTTTGTTGAATAGAGATTGTAATCAAAATTGAAATGGTAGGTATTAATTCGAAAATATGAAACAAGTAAATGTCAACAATATTAATAAGAACTAATAATGGAAACTAATTAATTTTAGTACGTGGACTACAATAGCGCATTTAAATAAAACTTTTAAAACATTATTATTGCTGTGTCATGATTTTGTTATCTCGTTTAGGTGTGCGAGAGTGGGTATTACGATGCTATAAAAATATTAAAATATAATTGGATCAAATTATATTAAAAATTGCTAAACCTGTTATTATTATACCCTACGCATACAAATATACATAAATATAACGAATAAATTTACTTTTAAACATTGCCAAAGCTCCCTAAACAGAGTGTGTGTTTATTTTAAATTAAAGGCTAAAGGAAAATAAATTCCATTACGTACACCCAATTATATTATTTTCTGCATCTCGAGTGGTTAAGAAAATTTTCCTGTAGGTATACTATCGTTAGCTTTTGTCTTCTTTGGCGTCGTCAAAACAAATTTATAAAGTTGGTTTTATAATCTAAAGAAGAATACTTTATGTTTTGAAAACTCTCCAATAGCTGCTTCGATTGTGACCAATCAGACGCTTAAGCTCTCCGTCGCTCCAGTCAAATACTGTTGACGCTTAAAATTAATTTTACATTCATGTTATTTTGAAAGTTCAGCGTTGGCGAAATTGAGCTTAAAATTATCCAGCAAACCACCACATAGCATATTCACTGAATGTTTGAAACAGTGTGTCGATTAGAATCACAGCCAGAACGACAAAACGGCCCCACAACCCAAATCACAGAACCGGGTTAGCGGCAAACTGGTTTCCTTTCGAAGTCAATTAGAGGAAAAAGAAATTTGAAATTCACACTTTTGATGAAACTTTCTGATGTACGAATGTGCGAGGTATGAGACAGCTAATTTTTCATAGTTTATAAGTGTTGACTAGTCTGTAAAATTATTTTTTATTATATTTATAACTGTGGCAAAGTTTTGCATGAAATATAGAAACATGTTTGTAACTGTTTAGTCGCTGCAATGAATTGTGAAATTATATTCATTGAAAATACAACATTCTGGAATTTGAAACTATTCACTAAATACAATCTAAAGTATTTTCCGCGAGTCGAAGACCTGGTTCAATGGAACGTCAAGAAGAAATTCCATTGGAACACGCCTTCAAAGCCCGGAAAACACTTTAGATTGCATTTTGACCGGTAGTGAAAGCCCTCACATTCTTACCCTGTATGTTACACGAAATTATGGAACAACGTGGACAGAAAGTCTTGCGAATGCCACCCTACCATACAGAGTTGAATCCAATCAAAAAAAATGTATGCTTTGGTTAACAATTTGGTAGGATCCAGAAAATCCAAATTTAACGATCCAAATTGAACATTTTTTGGTGCTAGGATGAATCGTTTTGCTCCGCGTGCATTCGATCTCTTCAAGGTAATAAACCTTAAATAAAAGTAGGGTCTTTTTTGAGTGTCAATTTGTCTTTTTAAGGAAGATAATTAGGAAAGTTTACCTCCCGAAATTGCGAAAAAGTGCAGAAGAATATACTTCTTATCTACTCGTTTACAGTAAACAACATTCTTTATTTTTTGTGGTACTGACCCGGATGTTTGCACATCGGGGCCATGGAATGCGATACCTGCAATAAGAAGGAAACCCCGAATTTTAGATTGTTTGAATGCGACGGTTGCTGTAAACCTACCTTTGGAGGATGCATTAAATTGACGTCATCCGAAGTAAGGGTTTTAGAACTTAAAAGTGGAAGAACTTTGAAATTTTATTGTCAGAAATGCCTCAGACATGAGACCTTCGAACATTTTCTGCAGAACATTGATGACAAGACCAAGACCATAAAGAGTAAAGAGGAAATTATATCCCTTTTGAAGGAACAGATTGCTGATCTAAAAAGAGTTAACGAAGAAAATAAGGTTTACACTGTTCAGTCAGGTTGCTCAACATCCCATAAACCTATTGAGAACGTGCCTTCTCTTACCATAAAGCCAAGAACTACGCAGAATGCCGAAGTAACAAGGAACTGTCTAATAGCAAAGATCAAACCTAGCGGATTGAAGGTTGGAATTAGCAGAATGCGAGAGACCAAAAAAAGTGGACTAGTGATAAACTATTCGACGAAAAAGGAAATAGAAGCACTCAGAAAGGCCACCGAAGACAATAAGGGGGATTATGAAGTCCACACAACCAAAACAAAACTACCAAGATTCAAGATAGCGGGTTTTGATGGTGAGATTACTGGAAAAGAAGTGGTAAATTGTCTTACAGAACAAAACCAGCAAAACCTTGCTAAAACATAAGAATCACATACATTAAGAATAACCAGAAAAAAGGAACCAAAATAATTTTTGGTGAGTGTTCTCCTTGTTTATTTCGTCGAATAATAAACCAAAAGAAGATTTTCCTTCGTTGGAGCCGATGTACTGTTTATGAGGATTTAGCAGTTCAAAGATGTTTCAAACGTCAGGATCATTTCCATAAAATCTTGACCTGTCCAAATTACAGCGGTGATCACGATGTTAGCGAATGTCACAAAGTTCAAAAGAAATGTTATAATTGTATGAGATCAAATACAAATTGTATGAGAGTAAATACAAATTAAGTCACGATATTAGCCATCCGAGGCATCCACGAGGCAAGCCATCCACAATCCCCTTCTTACCTTTATTTACTAAAAATAATAAAGAGCAAGATTGATTACAGTTTCTAATTGGTAATATCCACGGAAACGATATTTTATTGTTGATACTCTCTGCGATTTTGGGATGTGGACACTGCCACCTAGACTATAAGGCCGTGAAGCAGAATTTGTGACGTCACAGTCGTGGTCCAAGGTCACCATTTGAAATTGATGGATTTCAGTTGATTTCGTGTATATTTTCCGTGATTTTACTGTGATTATTCTGTTTTTTAATGCGAATTTTGTTTTTATGAACATTACTGGACTTTAGGAAACGTATTAAAGTTTGTGCTAAATTCGGAACTATGCATTTTAGTGTTTAAAAACTGTGAAAATGCCTTACCGGTGTTGTGTCGGGGTGCAACACAAACTTAAAGAATGGACTTAAAAAATCGGTTTTTTGGTTTCCCAGGGATGAAGTGTTAAGAGAAAAATATATTAGAGCCTTTAAAAGAGAAGAGTTCGTGCCTGGAGAACATAGTAGGGTACATTTATACATAAATAAGTAACAAGAATTTTAGAGAAAGTTAGGTTATCCCTCAGATTTCGTTTATAAACAAAGCATGAATTCCATGAACTTTGTAGAAAACTGGTGTTTTAGGTATGTGAGGTGCATTTTCGCAAGTACAGAAAAAGTTTATTTTTTATAATGAAGAAACAGATCAGACTTTGCAAGCCTCTTTGGATATTCCAAAATTGATCTGTGGTAAGAACTTATTACACACTTAACTTATGCTTATAAATTATATAGTCTCCATTTAACTATTAAATCTCTGAGTATGAAACAGATCCCTTGAAGGGATACTTTTATTTATTGAGTTGAGAAATGAACTTGTATCATACCGGTCATATTCCTAGGAAAAGCAGAGGATAATAAGATAATGATGTCAACATTTTTGTCTCCTGTAACATTCATTCATATTTTTGTTAGGTAAGTCTTTTTACACTCTTTTACAGTCTCAAGTTGATGTGGCTTGGATGCGTTGTTATATAAGCTATACCTTCTAAATAAAAAACATATGTTTCTTGAATTATCTGTTTTATTTTTGATTGCTAAGGGCCAAATGTTGCAATAATCAAAACATGTATTATTTGTGTGGGTTTGTCCAACTTCTTAGTTGTAGTCATAATAATTGTATTCTCAATTTTCACCCATTACAACCCATGTAAACAAAATATTTTGTTTATGAGTTGTAATAGATGAAAATTAGGAATATGATTATGACTATGACTAATAATAAGTTGAATAACCTGGGATTTACTACAATGAAAAGTTGTTGGCAATTTAATCTTACATAATTACCTATAAATAGAAAAAAAACAACTTCCTGCAGATTACAACATTTTGCACTTTCAACAAGTTTTTATTACGTTGAGTCCTTGCTGTTACTACACACACTAGTACTCAAATCCTCTCGAAGTAGGGAGGAGTAGGCTCGATACATCTCTGTTTGTGGAAGTAAGTAGGTAGGTACTTTCTGGACACTGGCACTTTCCAACTACTATTGAGTTTCTACCATTTTGACTGTAAAGACCTCACTAAAGAAGTTCTATGCAGGACATCAAGTTTTTGGTATAAATGGTAGGTATATGATGATCTCTTGCTTATTCCTTTAAGAAAATTAAAAGTTAAAAGATAATGTAATTCCTAAAGGTAATTCCTAAATTTTTAACAGAAATATGAAGTTTACTGAGTTTGATCTTAGTCATGTAGTACATTTACACCATGTGCACCAAATTAGACCAAGGAACAAATTAAGTACCTAATCAACTTGAATCAAAGTTTGTCAACGAACAGCTGTTTTAGTTATAAATGGAAGCTTTAGCCCTTTTTGGAAACTGCAATCCAATTCCAGAATCCAATTTGGGGCTAAAGTGTTTACACCATAAAAAAGACTGTTTGATCTACCTCCTTTACGCTGGACTAAATATTTGGTCCCCAGTGTTTACGTCATAGTGACATCATTTGATACTTGGACCAAATGTTTGGTTCATGCAGTGTACCTAAACGAGTAAATGTAATACATCTATATAGGAATACATTGAGAGCAAATAAATCTGTTTATGTAACAAATTTTGAAATTTGTAAAAGGGTGTTACATAAAGGAGCTAGGGTTTTGTATAAAAGAATATAAATGATTAGAAACTCTTTTTGCATTCTTTGCTCTGGGTTGGTTTTCTTGGAGAAAAAAGCTACATTCTTAATAGTTATGTATTAAAAAGTTAAATGACACCTACAATACTTGCCTACTGGCTGTTCTAGTTTATAGACTTCAGTCTGGCCTTTTTCATATTCAGGAATCAAGATTAGTCACTGAGGGTTAACCTAACTTTTTTTATGAAACTATGTAGGTACTCTGTATTTTAACTTACCCTACTATTTTCTTCAGATATAGATTAGCCTACATCCATTTTTTCTTCACACCCTCATTCCTTTGAAACCAAACAAGGGATTTGCTGGACCTGTTTACATTGATTTCGCACCGTCACACCCAACCCCGTTTCAGAACTTTTCAACACTTTTAAAGCACTTGTTGTTAGTCTAAATGCAGCACTAGCTGCAAGAAATGTCCTAAAGTCCGGCACAATTTAAAAAAACAAAATTATGAGTACAAAATGAATAATATTAGTCGTAAAGTCGGAAAAAATATTTGAAATCCATACAATTCAAATGGTCCCACACTAGTGACCTTGGACCACGACTGTGACGTCACAGCTTCTGCTTCACGGCCTTATGGTCTAGGTGGTAGTGATGTGGATGGGCTCCTCTGTCTCGTTTACCCCTTCACCGGTTCTCGATACAACTCCCCATGCCACTAAAGCCAGGTTTTTGTTCCCTCGAAAGCAAGTTAACCTGCGATTTTCAATCCCATAGAGGAAATTATTCTTGAACAACTTGACGTGGGGGAGGATCTTTCTGGGGGTCTGCTGGTAGACGAGTATCGGTTGAGACGGAAAATATTTGTGGAGGGTAAGTCGTTTGGTTTGTTGCACCTGAATATCAGAAGTATAAATAAAAATTTCGATCAGTTCCGATTGTTTGTGGCACAGTACGGTCTGGATTTTTGTGACGTCATCGTTCAGAGTGAGACCTTTCAAATCCACTCGATTGATGATTATAACATCACAGGGTATTCAGTTTTTCATAATCAAGGAAATTTAAATAAAAATGACGGTCTTGTAATATATGTTAAAGACTGAATGCGCATGTTCAACACATCTCTCTCCCTGAGTGCAAAATGAAAATTATTAGAATTAGGATTATGTTAGATAACATCAAATTAAATATAACCGCTTATAAATCTCCTACAGTCTCAGACAATATTTTCATTAATGACTTGGAGGAATATTTTGGAAAGTAACCTAAGCGAAATCTTGACGGGCGACTTGAATATTATTATTCGAAATAAGGAATCTCATGTCGTCAACAACTTTTTATCCTTGATGGAGCGACATGGATTTTGCCCATATATTACTCTGCATACAAAGCTGCATCTAGACCTTATCTTTTTCGTAACAGACTTAAACTAAACAACACTTTTAAATACAAATCTCAACAAAATCCAGAGAAGCAAAAATAAACAAGTATTCTATAAGTGCACCAACTACAATGAATTAAAGCAAATAATAGTGTTGCGAACTCGGGGTTCGATAATTCCAGTGTAACGATTTAACACGAAAACACTATTTATTTATTCCACAAATACACTCGACTACTAAATAACTCAGTACTTAACACTTTATAGCCTTCTATTATCGCTTCGTAACTTTAGCTTACTTATAGCTCGATTAAAATACGACTACTCTACTCGGGCGCTCTATGCGCCTTTTATATACAATCCTAAAATTACAGAAAAACCTAGAAAGTTCTTTATAAGAATTCTTGAATAATCTCATATAAAAAAACGGTTGTAAACAACTGCCTTCTAGATTAAGCCAGACGAGCAATAAATCACTCGTGTCAGCCATGACGCAGCGCGGATAGGTCGCGAAGCTCCACCAACCAACACGCTCCCATGCGTTGCCCCGCCTCCCATGCGGCGTTGCTGCGATCGTAACATTGCCCTCCTCCTAAGTCTGTTCGTCCCGAACAGATAGAGTTCCATGGTATCGTGCTAATCGATCCAAATGAACGACCTTCATCTTTGACCTAGGGGTCCGCTGGACACCACATCATTAATCTTCTTTATAATTGTATAAGGTCCTTCCCAATTTTGGCTAAGTTTGGGCGACTTCCCCACCTTTCGCCTCGGATTGTATAGCCACACCAAATCACCATCCTGGAAGCCGCGGGAGTTAGCTAGTAAGTCATATCTTGCTTTGGCTCGATCACTGGATATCCGCAGTTTATTCCTGACTTGCTCATGAACATTGTTCAGCCTCTCCTTAAGCTCCTCCACAAAATTCTCAGAATTGAGTGAGTCTTTTTCTGGTGTTCCATACATCAAATCCGCAGGAAGCCTCATTTCCCTCCCGAACATCACTTTCGCCGGAGTATAACCAGTGGCTTCATGCGTAGAGCCTCGATATGCCATCAACATGAGAGGTAGATGTTGGTCCCAATCACGCTGATGATCTGCCACCATTTTAGACAGGTAATGTTCCGATTAAATCTCTCTACCATCCCATCCGACTGTGGATGCAAAGGAGTTGTCCTGGTCTTGCGAATTCCGAGGAGTTCCATGACCTTCTGGAAAACAGCCGATTCAAAATTTCGGCCCTGATCAGAATGAAGTTCGAGAGGGACTCCAAATCTGCAGAACATTTCATTTACTAGCACCGTTGCCACAGTCGTTGCTTCTTGATTAGGCAGGGCGTATGCTTCAGGCCATTTAGTGAAGTAATCCATGGCGACCAAGATGTATTTATTGCCCGACTCAGTCTGAGGAAACGGTCCCGCGACATCAATTGCTACCCTCTCGAATGGAGCACCTACAGTGTACTGCACCATTCGGCCGCGTGATCTTGTTCGAGGTCCTTTTGTGGCACAACAAACTTCGCACTTGCGGCACCAAGATTCGACGTCTTCATGATAATTCACCCAGTAGAACCGCTCTTTAATTTTGGCCAAGGTTTTATTGACCCCAAAATGACCTCCACTGGTTCCGTCGTGCATTTCCTGTAGTACGTCCGATTTTCTGCTTCCAGGAACAACCAACTGACTGACTACGGTCTTGCCATCCGGACTCTCCCACGCTCTCTTCAGTAATCCATTTTCTATTTTAAGAGAGTGCCACTGGGCCCATAGCGCCTTCAGGTTTGGACTTTTACCAGCAATTTCTTGCCATTCTGGTCTCTTGTCGTCAGTCTTTGCAGAGAGGATGAGTCCAATATCTGGATCATTCATTTGTTTTTCTCGAAGGGTCTGTGTGGTCCAGCCATCGTTTATTTCTACCGACGTTCTCCTTACCAAAGGAAGTCCCTCACGCTGCTCAGTTCTTTGACAATGCCGACAATCTTCTTTGCAAGGCCGTCTAGACAATGCATCGGCATTTCCGTGAGACCTTCCTGTTCGATGTTCAATTTGGAAATCGTACTGCTGCAGGCGCTCTATCCATCTGGCTATTTGACCTTCAGAGTTCTTCATCTGTAATAACCATTTCAAGGCTCCATGGTCAGTCCTAATCAGGAACCTTTTTCCATATAAGTAGCGATGGTAATGTTCGACTGCTTTAACGATGGCCAACAGCTCCTTTCTAGTGACGCAATAGTTTCTTTCTGGCTTATTTAAAGTCTTACTGTAGTATTCAATGACCTTCTCTTGCCCGTTTTGTCTTTGAGAGAGTACTGCACCTAGACCACAGTTACTTGCATCCGTGTCCAAAATAAAGAGTCCGTCCTTTATAGGGTAAGCCAAGATCGGACTAGAACAGAGGGCAGCTTTAAGCCTTGCAAACGCCTGACTGCATTCGTGGTTCCACAAGAACGGTGTTTTCTTTTCCGTTAATTTGTGCAGCGGTTTTGCGATGTCGGCAAATCCCTCTACAAATCTCCTGTAGTAAGTACATAGTCCCAAAAAGCTCCTTACTTCGTGTTTGTCTCGGGGAACTGGCCAATCTTTAATGGCAGATATTTTACTTTGGCTAGTTTTAATGCCTTGTTCTGAGATAGTATGCCCCAAGTACTCGACTTGCTTTTGGAACAGGCTGCATTTCTTGTAGTTTAACTTCAGGTGAGCATTCCGTAACTTGTTGAAGATTTCTCTTAAATTCTTCAAATGCTCGTCGAAATCACGTCCCATGACAATTATGTCATCTAAGTATACCAGGCAAGTTTTCCAAGTCAGCCCCCTCAAGACAAGTTCCATTAGTCGCTCGAAAGTTGATGGAGCATTGCACAATCCAAAAGGCATAACAGTGAATTGGTATAGTCCAGAACCAGTAGAAAATGCAGTCTTTTCTTTGTCTTCGGGAGCAATCTTTACTTGCCAGTACCCACTTTTTAAATCTAGAGTGGAAAACCACTTTGATCCCGATAAAGTTGCTAAGGTGTCGTCTATACGTGGCAATGGGTAGCTGTCTTTCTTGGTTACATCATTAAGTTTCCTGTAGTCAACACAGAACCGCGTTGAACCATCTTTCTTCTTAACAAGAACCACAGGCGACGACCATGGACTAGATGATTCTTCTATGACGCCCTCCTTTAACATTTCATTCAGCAAACTGTTAACTTCCTGTTGTTTAGCCAGAGGGACCCTTCGTGGATGTTGTCGTATTGGCTGGGCATCTCCTGTGTTGATCTTATGGACAACTAAATCGGTTTGACTGTCGTTGCTCTTGAAGTTAAACATATCAGATTCATCCATGGCAAATTTTATAGCAGACTGAAGTTGTTCCTTTGACAGGTGACTCCACTGTCGCTTAAAAGCATCAATAACTTCTGGGGAAGCTTGGTTAGAAGATATAATTTTGGATGTCTCTGCTTCGACACAATTGCATACCCATTGTACAGGCTCATAATTGGCAAGAACTGTTCCTTCTTTTAGCTTGATGGTCCTTTCTCCAATATTGGCAACTCGTACTGGCATAGTCTTCTTCGTGTCGGTCAAAGTTCGAGCTACCATGATTTCAGTCGTCACATCCAGGTTAGGTTCTATAAGTCCTATGGACCACCCAGGATAATTTTCAGAAGTCACTGTGATAATTTGTTCTGAATTTGGAGGAATTTTCACATCTTCCACCACCAGTAGACGGACACTAGTTTCCACATTTCCATTGGTTAATGCAAACTCCTCATCTCCAAACGTGAGAATATTCTGTTTGTGATCATAGGAGAATCCATGTTTCCTGATGAGATCCATTCCCAAAATAAACTCGTCTTTGATCCTGGCAACCAACACTTTATGCCGAACTTCAAGTCTTTCTCCAATAATGATGGTGACATCGGCTTCTCCGTCTATAGGGCAAGATTCTCCAGTGACTGATTTTAACATAATAGGGTTGGGCAATGGTTGTATGGTATATCCGAAAAGTTTATCTGGCCTTACAATGGTCACATCTGCTCCTGTATCGATGGTAATCTGGATCTTC
Organism: Taphrorychus bicolor; assembly: GCA_951812265.1. Classification (NCBI taxonomy): domain Eukaryota; kingdom Metazoa; phylum Arthropoda; class Insecta; order Coleoptera; family Curculionidae; genus Taphrorychus; species Taphrorychus bicolor. The sequence continues at coordinate 4,649,401 of OX638300.1, forward strand.
TGTCCTTTAATGCGTCCGGCCACTGTGAGACTTTTTCCACCCAAATTATTGACTTTAAAGATCCTGGGGGTCTTAACGGGCCCGGTCAATTGCCCCCTTGCATTGACCGGAATTAGTTTTCCTGGGACCTAGGGCGGTCTTGGTCGCCGCTTGGTCTTCTAAACGACGGCGACGGACTTCTTGCCCTATTACGGCAGTTACTCTTGATGTGACCCAGTCTGCCGCAGTTAAAACATTTTATGCCCCGATTGTCTGTTGATCGAGGAGTTCTTTCTAACAGGGCTTGCATACTGACTGCCATATCTTTCATCGCTTTATGTAAACTGGCCATGGATTCAGCCATAGACGTATTCTCCTCTTCACCGCAAGTTGCCATTCGTACACGTGGAGATGAACTAGATGACACTCGTGACGCCTCGAATTCCAGGGCCCGAACTAGTGCCTCGCTGATATCCTTGGGCCTTACTAGACGTAAGTGGTATCTCATGTCACTATCTCTAACTCCCTCGATGAACCTTTCGGCGGCAAATTGCATTTGAAAAGATTCAGGAGCCGATGGATATGCCAGGTGAATGAGTCTGTCTATGTCCGCCTCAAATTCTTGTAAGGATTCACCTGACTTTTGCTGTCTCATCCTCAGCTGGGCCTGGAACACGGTTTCTTTGTGTTCATTTCCAAATCGTAGTTGCAGAGTGTGTACTAACACCGCATATTTACTTTGATCCGCTGCCGACAGAGATTGGAGTAACTCAGCCGCTTTTCCACGAAGTGCTACCACTAATGATGTAGCTTTCTGGGGCTCGGACCAACCATTAGCTTTTGCAGCTGCCTCAAACTGAGTTTTATAAATTTCCCATGCAGTAGTACCGTCGTAATCGGGAGGCTTAATTTTAGCGTTGGCTGTGCTAAAACTCTCTGTAGACACGTTGTCGTCCTCAAGTTGTTCCCGGAATTTCTTTTCTAGCTCGAGAACCTTCTGGTTGACAGCTTCGAGTCCTTCGTTAACGGATTGCATTATTCTTTCTTCCAATTGTTGCTCCCTAGCTGCGAAATGGCTCACTAATTCTTCTTTACACCGTTTCTGTTCTTCTTTTTGTTCTAAATAACGTTTTTCCTGCTCTTCTTTCTGTTCTAGATAACGTCGTTCCTGTATTTGATCACGTCTTTCTTGTTCTTCTTTTTGTTCGTTATAACGTCGCTCCTGTAATTGATCACGTTTTTCCAGCTCTTCCTTCTGTTCTAGATAACGTCTTTCCTGCTCTTCCTTCTGGTCTTGATAACGTTGCTCCTGTACTTGATCACGCCTTTCTTGTTCCTCTTTTTGTTCCTTATAACGTTTTTCCTGCTCTTATTTTTGTTCTAGATAACGGCGCTCCTGCTCTTCCTTCTGGTGTTGCATTAGGGACAGCAGGGCGGCAAGTTGATCCTCCATCGCTTGATGCTGGCTTCTGGTCACTGGCATAAACACGTAATGTCCGGCAATGAAGCACTCACTTACAGTTCAGCAATATTAGTTCTCAAATTCCCACTGGAATCCCACTTCTGACACCAATTGTTGCGAACTCGGGGTTCGATAATTCCAGTGTAACGATTTAACACGAAAACACTATTTATTTATTCCACAAATACACTCGACTACTAAATAACTCAGTACTTAACACTTTATAGCCTTCTATTATCGCTTCGTAACTTTAGCTTACTTATAGCTCGATTAAAATACGACTACTCTACTCGGGCGCTCTATGCGCCTTTTATATACAATCCTAAAATTACAGAAAAACCTAGAAAGTTCTTTATAAGAATTCTTGAATAATCTCATATAAAAAAACGGTTGTAAACAACTGCCTTCTAGATTAAGCCAGACGAGCAATAAATCACTCGTGTCAGCCATGACGCAGCGCGGATAGGTCGCGAAGCTCCACCAACCAACACGCTCCCATGCGTTGCCCCGCCTCCCATGCGGCGTTGCTGCGATCGTAACAATAGAAAGGGTTAATTGGCATAACGTTCTAAGTAATGGCAATGCTGACGAAGCCCCAAATAATTTCATAAAGACAATATTTGACTCTCTAGACACATGCACTAATATAAATTAAATCATTACTCTAAACATAATTATTCTTATTCTAAATAAATTGTTCCTGGCGGCTGGTGTTTCGTTTGTCCTTAACTCATGTGGTCGTTGTCTGTTTATGGATTGTTTGTTTTGTTTTTGCGTTATGTCCGGTAGAAGACATACGTATAGCTTAGGTGACATACTTCTCAAACTGAATTAAGGCCTGGAAGAAGATCTAAATAAAGATCGAAACGTTGGCGTATTCGCAACCGTGAAGTAGCTTCTTATTTCTCCTACACCCGCTATCTATCTACAGTTCCATTGTATTAGAAAGGGCACAAAGCATTCATATAATATCAAAAACAAGATTATAATTATATATTATCATAAGTTGTATTTTGTTATTCTATTTTACATATATACAGGGTGTCTTTTTTAAGTGCGTGCAGTATTGCTATCTCCGAAACGGCCGTAGTTACAAAGTCGGTAAAATGAGCAAAAAGTTGACTTTTGTAGAGCCTGTTCAGAAAACGGTCACAGGGTTGCCACATTTCGAGTGGCTCCTGAATCATTTAGAAAAATCAAAAAAATGCCAAGAATAAAATTAAAAGCTGGATCACAGAGGGTCTGATTGTCTCAATTAAACATCGAGATAAATTAAAGAAACAACTTCTTAAGGCACATACTCCGGAGTTGGAAGTTGAATATAAACAATATCGTAATTACCTGGACAGACTAATTAAAACACAGAAATGTTCCTACTATAAAAACAAAATTGACAGAAACAAAAATTACATGAAACGTATCTACAAAATTATTAGTGACGCCACTAATGGTAAAATGGCCACTAATGGTACTAAGAGTAAAAGTAAATCTTATAAAAATAGGGGATACCCATAATGAAATTTTTAGGGATAATAAGACTATGGCCGACTACTGCAATAAATATTTTTTCAACATAGGAGCTGAGATGTAAAAAAGCATTCCCAGGCCTATATCTTCTTCTGGCCATAAGTCAAAGAAGTGCTGCAATGACAATATGTATATTCTTCCAGTCACAAAAAATGAGATTATAAACGAGATTTCTTCATTAAAAACATAATGGTGCTCCGGGCAGAGATGGCATAACTTCCTTCATTGTGAAATTGTTACATGAGTTATGAAGCGTCCTATTCCGGATACTGCTGATGCCACCTGCTTACGCTGCTTATTATCTATTACGAGGCAACCGCTTTCCCATGCATTAGTCAGTCAGTGCTTAATTGTTCATTTGTTCAAACATACTTTATTAATTATTGTAACTTAGTTCTTAAGCAATAAAAGTAGTTTTTTTAAAAAAGTCGTTTGCAACTCACAGTTCTTAAGTCATGTGGAAATAGCACAACCACTAACGCATATAATAATAATAGTTTTCACTATGGGCCTAGTTCCTTCATATTTATAGCAGTCGGTAATAGGCCCTGTGCATAAGTAAGGGTCTCAGAGCAAAATTGAAAATAACAGACCCATAAGCTTGACCAATAACTTTGCGAAAATCTTTGAAAAGTGTTTGAAGGATAGACTATCACAGATAAGATATAGGCAGGACAGCCTGATTTCGACACAATCATCAGTCAGTGGCTACAAACTTAAAAAGGGGATAAACCAACGTTTTTCATAATTTGATGAAAACCCTATTTGTTTCCACTTAGGGCGACTTTTACAAGTTCAAGTAAAACTTCAGATTGAAGATAAAACACCAGACTAACCTGACAGATATACAATGCAATGTAGGTTATATCTGGAATTTTATCTTCAATCTGAAGTTTTACTTGAACTTGTAAAAGTAACCCTTAGCGCACTCCAGTCCTTCAAGTCACTCCAAGTTTCTTAATGTCAATAAAATTATTTCGGAAAATCAATTTGGGTTCCAAGAGGGGGTTGGTACCACAAACGTAATCTATGCACTTACATCAAATATTGTTCATAACTTGAATGAACATAAAAAAGTCCTGAAAATTTTTATTGATTTGGTCAAAGCTTTTGATACGGTCTCTCATGAAGCATTACTTGAAGTATTGGAGGGGTACGGTGTACGTGGGTACTACCACTGAACATTTTCAAGAGCTACCTTCGTGATAGAAAGCAGGTACTGAGAATAAATGACAGCCTCAGTTCGCCGTTGAGCGTGCTGATGGGTGTTCCACAGGGTACTATTTTGGGCCCAGTACTCTTTATTACGTATATAAACTCGTTGCTACTACTAAGTGACCAGTTTCGAATTTTATCCTATGCGGATGATACTGTCCTTACTTTCACTGGCTCTACTTTGTCTGAAGTTGGGGAAAGCGCAGTTAATGACTATAAAAATGCAATGGATAATCTAAAACTTTCTATAAATATGAAGAAAACAACGTTTATGGCGTTTTCTCTAACCCTGACTACATTTGATACTTTGTTGGTGGGTGGGGATTGCGGATTTGAGATTTGCGTGGCTGAAAGAGTCAAATACCTGGGAGGGATCATTGACCAACACCTGAAATGGTCGCTCCACACTGAATATCTTACGGCAAAGATTCGGAGATTAATTGGTAGATTTTTCGCACTTAGAGAATTTTTGAGCTCTAGACTTCTTGTGATGATATACCGATCGCTTGTCGAGTCTTTCTTGAGATATGCTATAGTTGTGTGGGGTGGTGTATATGGCAATAGTCTATATCCCTTGGTTACAATACAAAACTATATACTTAAAATAATGTATAAAAGAAACAAGATGTACCCCTCACACCTTTTATTTGACTATAATGCATGTAGCCTTAAAAGTTTATATATAAAATCTATATGCTGTTACTATTACAAGGTGGATAAATTGAGGGTATATGCTAACCACAATGACCTTACTAGAGGAAATTCCAATAGCAATTTGTTAATCCCTTTCAATAGAACAACATTTAACTTAAAGTTTATAGACTATTTAGCGCCGAAATGTTACAACCTGTTGCCTATGGGGAAATAAGACACATAAAAAAATATTCTTGTTTAACATAAAATGTAGAGTGTTTATTGCTGAGAACGTAAGTATTTTCGACAAGATTTGTTCCTAAAGTGGTTAACTTTTTTTAGAATCTAAAATTGTATTTTCCTTTTTCAAACATGAGTGTTAACTTTTTAGTTTTTCTTCTGTAATGGTCTTATGTACTCTCTCCCGACATAGTGTAGTTCTAGGAGTTGGATAATTTTGTTTGCTTTGTGATTATTATTTTTTGTTTATTCTGCTTAGTCTGGCTGTGTAGGTACATACAGATGTTTCAGAATCTAGGTGCACTGCAGCCTGATTACCGGGACTATTTATGATTATGTTAGTTCCATAATTTGTTTTCTGTATGTTTCTATATTTTGATGATGATATTAATAAACTAATAAAGCAGTCTTCATTGGAAGCATTGAGGACGTTTTTAGTAGTCGCTTGACGCGTGACAATGGTGACGATCTGACTAATAGGAATGGTGGGCGTGGTTAGCTGTGTTAGTACAAAGCAAGTAGCTTCGATCTTAATGTTCAGTTTCACTTGAAAACGAGCACAAACTCTACTGCTCGAAACGTCGTGAAAAAAACTCGATAAAGAAAATGGAAATCCAAGATGTTTCGCTTAATTTGCGCCGCCATATAAATTAATAATTTTATCTTTGTCGAAAGTAACTAAGGGGTACCATTTAATCTCTCAGTTAGAACTGGAAGATAGGATGGTTTGCATGGCATTGCAAAGAAAGGGCCATAGTTAGGATGTTAACTCACTTAATGCCCGTTTCATCTGCAGCTTAGTTTATAAATCTACACATGCTTGATCTACTAGCAAACAAATGAAATAAGTCTAATTACTAATGTCTGAGTCAACTGTGACCTCCATTCCGTAGTATAAAATATGGCATTTTAAATTTCAAATATAGGTCGTTCTTATCTGAAAAACCACCCTAGCGAGCCTCAAATTACCTCTCCATTTCTAACACGTACACTCTATCCCGATCATAGCAGCTAACGGATTCTCTGGAGCATCGTTTAAGTCTGACCCTTTCCCAGTCATGAATATTTAACAATTTATTCCCGGATAAGCATAATGCTTTATAAATTTCACAGCCCATGGATGCGTTCCACTCTATCTCGTTTTCCGTTTAATTAACGGTTTACGCAGATGTGCGAAATGGAGTAAAACAAATTAAGTAGTCGCTAGTGAGTCGTTGTACCCATCATTTTGAACCATACTTGATGTAATTTAAGTTCGTATCATGATTAGGGTGAAGATGAGAATTGAACTTGTATGTACTTTACATTGGCGAGTTAACTTCCTAGATTAAGATGCAAAGCAATTAAGGCTTCGTGGCCGCTTATATCATAATCGTTCAAACATCGTCCCACCAATAATTTGTGATGTTTTATAACTTATCCACGTAGTGCTCCATCATATCCATTTTCCTATTAGCCTCACGTAAATAAAAGTAATCCAAATACCAATAACATGATTTTCGATCTTGGATATGGTGGTTCAATATTCTGACAAAATATTTACCTTAAATTTCTCCGATCTCCGTACTCAAAATCCGCATCGCATCGTCGTCGCCCCTTTGAAGAGATTTTTACTTGAGATTCCTTTGGCATGTAAATGTTTGTTTTTCTCAATATCCTACCTAGAGCTTACAATCTTCTTTATATAATATGGTGCTTTTATAAAATCAATGCCGTTTTCTTTAGGGTAATGTTCAGGTTTATGGAGGAAAGGTCAAGAACCGCAAGTTCGCCCACGTTTACCTAAATACTTATATACTACCCATCATCTAATTCGTGGCTTTTTTATATAAAACCAAGCAGTCAATTTGCCTTTTTACCTTTCAAAACAATTTCCTACGCATTCTTTAAAACGGGCATATTTCCAGCGAATAAACATATATCTTTGGAAGTTCCTCAGTTATCCGCATTTCCTCGTTTTCCGATATTCTCGTGGCAAGTTTGTAACATTCTACATAAATCAGCGTAAAACATATCTGGTTTAAAACGCTCATACGTTTATCATATATGTAAATAATTCAAAGAACTAGAGTTTTTCAGCGATAGGTCTCAACGGTTTGGTCATTAGTCAAATTGTGTGGTTACGAGTGAATGAGCAGCTGAAGCTGGAAGCCGGCTTAAAGCGAAACAGGGCATGTGAAAAATATGCGATTATGACTACTTTGTAGTAAATACATTGATTAAACTAATGGAATTTATCTTCCAATATTCGTTCTCATCAACTATAAAATCTACATTAAATTGAAACAAAATAGATAACACAGTCATGAAATTAGCCTCCCTAATGTTCATTTCCCGAACTATGTACTGTTTAAGTGGCTCTTAACAAGTCTGATTGACTGTCAATCAAACAACGGTTTTCGCAGAAGTGCCACACGTTTAATAGTTATTTATTATACAGGGTCGCTGATAAGTCTAGAAATGGTCGATTATCTGGGAAAATGTACAAGGTATTGAAAAAAAGTTTTAGAGTTTTTTAATGTCAACTAGACAGAAATAATTTTAATTATACAGGGTTAGTTCAAGTTAGTTACAATTGCATTCAACACACTGTAAATTTTTTGATATTTCGATCCTTCTCTCAATTTTAAGCAAATTTTGTAAGCCGCATAAAGTACCTAAACCAACCAGGTTTTGACCAACCAATCTATTGAATAAATAAACAATTAATGAAATGACGAATATATTTCGAAAATCTTTATTATTAACCTCATGACAATAATGAATTCGCTGAACAAAATTTTGCACTATATTTAGAAGAGTGTTTTGAGAAAGACTATTAATTTTATGCACTATCCTTGCTTGCAACTCTTCGATATTTTGTGGTCTATTTTTGTAAATTAAATGTTTTACATCCCACAAAAAATATCCAGCGGCGTCATATCGAGTGGCCAGCTAGGCCTCTCAATAGTTACCCTGCGCCCTGTTCATCGGCCAGGAAAGGCTTGATTGAGATATCGCCATACCTCAATTCCAAAATGAGGGAGTGCCTCATCCTGCTGAAACCATTTTTCTTCCGCTGGTAGATTTGAATTGTTATTGTTCGGAAATAATCGGCCTAACGTCTAGAACAATTGATTCTTGTAAAAGTGCCAAATATCAAGCAGAGTTTAAATTTCCGTTTGTAAAATATGGTCCTAGGATATGTCCACCAATAATACCACACCAAACGTTTACTTTTTGTGGTCATTGGGTGTGAATTTGTACCCTCTAATGTAGGTTTTCGTCTGACCAGCACCTACAGTTGTGTCGGTTCGCTTGTCCACTCAACAAAATGTATATTCGTCAGAAAACAAAATATGGTTGCAAAGCTAATGTTTTGGCGCAACTTCTCCATAATAACTTCACAGAACTCGATTCTGCGATCAAAATATTTTTCAGTCACTTCTTGCAATTGATGGACGAAATTTTGTCCCGCTTTGCAATTTTGTCAATTAAAGGTCCACTCATATTGTGATTTAAAGCCAATTTTTGTGTCAAATTGGTCGGATTCCCCACCACATCCGATATTACGTTCATTTCTGACGATTCTAGGTCTATCGTGCGACGTGTTTACTACTAACCCTGTATAATTAACATTAATACCGCCTAATAGACATAGAATAAAACTTTTATCCACGACCATCCTATAATAATAACATTATTCTTGTACATTTTCAAGATTAATGGTAATATTTATTTGTTACTTTGTAACGAAGTTACTAATTATAAGGCCGTTTATAAACCAATTCGCCGTAGTACGGTATCCAATCCTAAACCTGAACGTAAACGAGCAGGCTATCATTAACAACAATACACACAAGGTCCTTCCAATCCCTTCCACTCCTACACTCAACGCGCAGCCCGACATGTATAAAAAGGCCGGACGGGGCCCTTGGGCAGGCAGTCGCGCTGGACCTTCCTGCCGACTACAACCGTCTCGCTGCTGAACCACTGCGCACTTTATTCCTCGACCGAAATCCGCCACCGTCAGCCGTAAGGTAAAACACCGTTGGTAAGACTGTATCGTCCGTATATCCGTTCTTTTTACCGCTCGACCGTCTCCGTCCAATCTCTCCGTACCGCAGGGAACTGTCTGTCTGTTGAGCTCGGGTGTAAGTCGACTCAATTAGCAGGTAAGTAGGGATACTGGTAAGGCCTGGTGTAAGTCAGGATTTACCGTATTTAGCCTCTTCTCCTACCGCCCGTACTACCACCCACCGTGAATTGTCCGCCTGTTGAGCTCGGGTGTAAGTCGACTCAACTGGCGGGCAAATAGGGATACTGGCAAGACCTGGTGTAAGTCAGGGCTTACTTTATCCGATCACGTCTCGTACCCACTGTGAACGATCTATCAGTTGAGCTCGGGTGTAAGTCGACTCAACTTATAGGTAACCCGGGGCCCTGGCAATCAAGTCAGGATTTACTGCGGCCACCCCCCTCTCGTCGACCGATTTCCGATTACCGCTTTATGACCGTCTAACCCTCTTAAACACCGATTACCGTTTGAACTTCGACCGCCGTCCGGACACCGAATATCGATTACCGACTATCTACCATCCCCGCTCACTCTCCGCCCTCCCTGCTTTTTGGCAAACACTGTACCGCTGTCCGCTAGTCTATAAGTAGAATAAGTATTTACGTTCCTTTAGTAGGCTAAGTTCGAGAATACCTGAATAGACATTTATTTAATTTCCTCTTGAACATTATTTATAGCAACGCACGGAGCAACGAACCTTTCTCCACTGTAAAAAGCTACCCAAGCACCTGAGGTCCCCTTGCCTCATTAAAACCAAGGGGTGGCGCCCGAGATACAGGATACCGTGGAAAGAAAAGCGTCACAACTTGTGAATAATGAACATTATTCACAAGTGAATAATACGTTGACCTGGAAACGAGGCATGTCGAAGACAACTGGTAATTTAAAAAGTAAACCCCCCTAAATATGAAATCGGTAATTACCACTGGTAAATTCAAATAATTATCCTTCTATTTGGATGTATTGGGACAAATATAGGTTACACTGACTTTTTTTTACTAAAAATTGTACTTTTCACTAAAAAATACTTAAAATAGGCCATAAAATGAAGTAATTTTCCGTCCACCCACGTATCATTGAAATGAACATGCACGGGCGACTAGACCCTCATCTATCTGACGCATCAAACGTTGCGCCGTCGATTCCTGTCCTGGTTTTAAGGTTGTGAATTATCTTTGTGGCACCCTGAATCTTGGTCGTGGATAAAGTATAACATTCAACCCGCATTTAATGAGCGTTATTTTCACGGGCACCTTGTGGTGCAGCTCGAGAGTTACATTTTTGCAAGAGGATTTAAGGCTGTTAATCCCCGAATTTAATTAAACGTTTTATTCACGACCACGGCTAAAACTAATCAATTAGGAGTGGTAGAGCAGGTGAATTTTCCTGGTTTGCAAAAATTTGACAAATGTATTTTTACAAAAATGATATTGAGCCGTAAAATCTAGAAATCGTTTCTATAACAACCGTGTTAGAAGGCCTTTAATCCACTAGTGTGTTAGAAGGCTTTTAATTGACGCCAAATAGACCTTCATAACATAGTGGTCGTGGATAAAATCATTTTTGCTATAGATGCAATTCGCTATAAATACGGTAGAGTATGTAGTTCAGCAATAATATACACCATACGGTGATGATCTTACCACCATATATTTTTTCAGATTAAACGATCCCAAACACAAAGATCAAAATAGAGTTAATGAGAAAAAATGTGATAAAAAAGCCGTAATAGTCAAAAAATCATCATCAAGATATACGTGAATTAGTTGTATTCATATCTAAATGTTTTTTTTCTAGTTTAACAACAAGAAGAATTCTGTTTCTAAGGGGTGTAATTACAATGATTCTATTACTCTAGATATACAAAATACAGATATTATTGGCTGTGTCCAAGCGTAGATATGTTAAAGATTGGTGCAGAAGGTCTTCTAAACAATTAAAATTTATTGGTGCTGGCCGACCAGATCCCGGGACTATGGACTTCGATGCCGTCGAAAGTGATTTGTTGCCTTCTTTACGCACCTTTTTAGTGTTATTGTAATTAACGCAGTTAACCACCTTAAACTTAGTAAACACCTAAAACTTCAAACAAAGTAAATATTGACAAATGACTTCATCCTCATTACCTTCAGAAAAACTTGTGGTTGTTGTTTGTTATGAAGTGGATTGAAGACCCAATTTGGAAAGAGAATTGTCTTCAGAATTCCATATAGACCGAGTTTGTATTTTTTTTTTAAACTGGGTTTTACTAAACGTAGCTAAAGTAGCACTGGTGGAAACAACGTTACTCTTACCGAGTTTATTTCTTGCGTTTACCCTAAACTTAGTTTCATTTAACTGCGTTTCGTTTGCCTCTGGTGAAAGCCTCTGGTGAAAGCCGCTCTTAAGCGCTTGGGCGGTACTCTTTCATTGTTGGATACATGTTAGGAAATTTTCTAGTTTTATACGCTTTAGGAATGAAAGGCACGTACCGCTGCGGTCTGATTAGTCTTAACTTTAAGTTATAATAGAGAGCTGTAGCGGACTATAACTGGTGTTTGTTTGTCGAGTAAATAAATATTGTTTTAATTAAATTTAGTTGCACTGGGATTATTCAATGCATCAGTATTATCAAAATTGATTGGACGGTGATAGTATTGACAGAAAGAGACTTGAAGGATTGTTAACGAATCGAGTAAAACTTGTCTGTCTCAATCATAAATAAATTCTACCGTCCTGCTTCCCGAACCCTGCGGTTATGATTACTTTGTATTAAATACATTGATTAAACTAGTGGAACTTTCCTTCCAATACTCGTTAACATCAACTACAAAAATCTACATTAAATTGGAACAAAATAGATGGCATTGTCATGAAATTAGTGTCCCTAATGTCCATTTCCCGAACTATGTACTCTGGAAGTGGCTCTTAACAAGTTTCCGTCAATCAAGCTGCGATTTTCCCATAAGTGAAATACCCTTAAAATTTTGCTATAAATACGGTAATAGTAGTTCAGCAATAAAACTGTGTGTTCATTAAAAAAAACCTCAAGCACAAAAACAATGGAAAATCAGAAATGTCATAAAATGTTCCTTTTTCCATTTTTTTATGAACTTATCTCAGACAAGAGTTTTAAATCCATGGCTTGCTAGGAGGCCTTTTTATATACACCCTATATATGGTGCCTGCTCAACGTTGCCCCAAGAAAATATAGGTACAAAATCTCGGCCATTTGTCTGTGAGAAGTAACAACGTCAGCAGAAACTGGTTTTTGGTTCGCTTCACGATCATCCTGCATGCCTTAGTGGAAGCACCTGCCGTCGTCCGATGGCGCCATTTATATATGGTGACGTTCTTATCACCATATATTTTAGCACATTAAACCATCCCAATAAAGTATTTTAAATATCACAATGCGACGAAGAATTAAAGATAAAGTTAAAATATTTTTGATACATTACTCTATAACAAAAAATCTCGATGTCTTACTGTGTGTGTGTGTGTAAGACTTCAAAAGATGAATAAAATATAAACAAATTTAAAGAAAGAGTTAAGCAAAAAAGCCTTAATAGTAATAAAATCCATCAGGTCTGCGTAGACTAAGTGTAATCACAGCTAAACGGTTTTTTGTAGTGTAGCAACAAAAAGCTTCTATTACTCTAGCTATAAAAAAATACAGAGCCTATTGGTTATGTCCAAACGTAAATTAATTGGTGCAGAAGGTCGTCTAAACGAGGCTTTTTGTAGAATTATTGGTGTTGGCCGACCAGGCCCTGCGACTATAAACTTATCGACTCAAAGCCACGGAAAATGATTTATTACCTTGTTTACGCAACTTTTAGTGTTATTTAAACGCTTAGCTGAAATCTTTCATTGTTAGGAAATGTTCTTGTTTTATAGGTGTTAGGCATAAAAGGCACGATACGCAGCGTTGCAGTTTGATAAGTTTAAATCTTAAATGATTTTAAAACTTAAACGAAATGAGATAGAAGAACGAAGCTATATTAGAGAGCTAGAGTAAAACGTTGGTAGAGGTCAAACTGGTAGAGGGTCAAATGTGGGATTTTTTACGAAACGAAAATATTTCTGCAAGCCTAAAAAAGCAAATATTCCTTAAAACACTTGAGGGGTGCTCTGCAGGCATACCTTGCAAACAGGCGTGAGAGGTGATAATTCCTGGTTTACTGAGAATATTTTTTATATGGGAGTTGAATACGGTTTTACAGAGAAATGAATGAACTCCGCTGCGAACATGCATGTGTACAGAAACTACCACAAACATCATGAAGAATGCTCAAAGGCATTTCAGTTTTTCAGAAGTGACTATTAATTGGGTTCAGGATACTATAACTTCTTTAAAAAAATAAGCAGTCCACAGGTATATATGGATTTACCCCTCATTTGATAAAGTCAGTGAAGCACTTATTAGTTTTGCCTCATATGAGGACAATTTACAGTTATATTGCTGAGGGCATTTGTTCTGACATTCAGACGGCAGCAATTATGGTTCCTATCCTCAAAAAAAAAAGTGTCCCGTTTGAGATCAGAAAGTATAGACCAATTCCTCTTTTACCAGAACTCTCTAAATAATTCCCAACTCATCCCAAATCTAGTCTTATTTTGAGTACTGTGGCTGTTTCCTAAAAGTAAATGTGTTTTAGAGAAAAGAAAGGCACCGTTCTCGAGCATACTCGACTTGCTGTGTACCGATATGGACTCCTATGAAAAGGGAAACTATTGGTCCAATATTGTCCTAATCTTACGATCTGAGTAAGGCTTTTGACTGCGTTTGACCCTCACTCACTTTTGCTATCCAAACTAAGAAGGTATAATTTTGAGGAAAATAGTGTGAAACTAATGGAATCTCACCTTGCCGGCAGATCCCACATGGTGAGGGTGGGTGGAGTGTTGTCACCTGAAGAAAGTATTGGTGTCGGAGTGCCACAGGGATTTGTCTTGGAACCACTTCTCTTTATTATCTACATAAACTATCTTCCTGACAAAAACACTATTTGCTGACGTGACCACGCTCACCCTTTGCTATGCAGACCTGGTGAACTGTAAAAGGAGGACAGCCGAGGATCGGTTGTCGATACTTACCTTGTCGATCCTTTTAATAGATCGACTCAAAGTAATATATTTCCTGATTCCCTTAAGTAGGCTGTGTTGTTTCCTCGGTGTAGGGGTGATGAAAATGGTGTACGTGTAAGAGTGGGTGTAATATGGTTGGTCAAAAAGCGGATGATGTCGACCTTCTAGGATCATAATACCTTTCGCACTACACAAATCGGATTGCGAAGTGACAAGAGCACCTAGGTTGCCTTCTCTTCTGGAGAAGTGGGTCTATCAACATTTTGTCATTTAAATAGCGCCGTAAATTCACTATTCTAGAAACGAAATTTATATCTGGAGAAGTAGGTCGTCATTCAGGGTTGGTGGTCTGTTCTACAGAAGAGAGATCTAAATTCTGACATTAATGGAACGCCTTGTCCTTGTATCATCTGGAAAACGGCCAGCTAAATGCTTAGAAAGCAAGCTAATGTTACTCTTGGTGATTTGGGTAGGACTCGCCTGGCACACATCATTTAATGTATTGCTCTATTATATTAACGGGTAGAAGAGTGTTTAGTTGGCTGCCAACTTTTCTTAACGCAGAAGGCTCACTACATGCTACGGCCTTGGAACTTAACAATCATTATTGTAATCTGGTTTCAATGAATGTCAATCTAGATTCTGACGAAAAAACTTATAAACGATTACGATGATGATGATCAGCTTAAGGATAAATAATTTTTCCGAATCAGAGGCAATGGCTGCCATCATCCGAGGTCTCCCATCGGGTGATGCATCGACACTAATTATCCCTTAAAAATTATCATTAGTGTGTCTCGATATAGGACAAAACCAACTCTGTCGGAGAGCCTAAGATTACTATTTTGGGTGGTTTCCCATCTTGTGTAAATAAAGTTGATATTTCTAAGCTTGACAATAACGGCTGTATCTCTAGTAGACTGTATCTCCAGTAGACGGAAAACTCAGAAGCCACGTTTAACCAGAATGTCATAGTTCCAGAGCTAGCAAACTTGGGATATGTCAAAATTTATCCCTAGTAATCCAGGCAAGTCAGTTCCATGGGGGCATCATGACTGAAAGTATCCTGGGAAGTATTAGTAGTAGTAGTAGTAAACACTGGGGGGGGGGGGATCCTTGCGAACAGGCCTCAAACGCCTCACAGTCCTCGATCCAACCATCTCTACTCCACCTGGGCCCTCATTCCCTCCACGAGTGGACCCGTCCCTCTAATTAAGGAGAGTATCTTGTCCCATCTCACAGACGGAAGCTTCTCTCGATGGAGGAAAGCGGATCCTAATGTCCTGTCGCGCTCCCCTATAGCACATTCCCAGAAAGTGTTATGACGACTCTTCACCTGCTTCACAATGGATGCAGAGTGGACTGTCAATCATTCCAAGGAGATGTATGTATCTGTTTCGTCTGCAATGGCCAGTGAGGATTCCTAAAAGGTCTCCCAGACACTGCCGATGTTTTCCAAGTAGCCACGAGGCCTTGGATCGATCCGGATTAGGGTAGATATCCTTGGTCTGTCTACATATTCCTGACTGTGTCCAGTTTGTCCTTGTACTCTCCCATGCCTACTCATTCAGAGTGTGAGAGTCGTACCTACTGCTTACTCATAGACATGGCCCTGGTCCAGTAAAGCATGTCTGCGAACCACGCTTGGCGCTCGTTTCTCTCAATGCCCATATGTTCAGAAACCTATCACAGAGTTACCCTCTTTGTTTCTTCCAGTGAATCTAGAGGATCCCTGCAGTCCTGAACGAGTTTTGAACTTCTCCTGTTCCTGTAGGTAGCTCGCAGGGCCGCCAGAGTATCGGAGTAGATGAAGATGTTCTGTTCTGCTCCTTGTTTGGCTTCTGGTCGTGTGGCCACTTTGCGTATTGCCAAGACCTTCGCTTGAAAAATCGTCGTGTGGCTTCCTAAGGGAAAGTTCTCGCTCTCTTCACGGCCTGCTTTGTATAGTCATGCTTCTGACGACTGTGAAACAGCCATTCTTGATCCGTCTGTATACCATAGTTGATTATTCTCAAAAGTTTGCTGAAGCAGCGGGCTCTTTTTTGAATTCTTTCCTTGTTGGGATATTTATCCCAAATGGCTGTTTTAGTCTCAGGCGATCACAAGAGAGCCCCCTGAGGAGGTCCAGCTGGATGAGGCTGATAATCTGTGTGTGACTGCTTTTCCATGGCTGTTTTCTTCTACTGGCCGCAGCAATCCATCCTCTTTCAGGAAGCCATCGCCTCCCTCTTCATCCAGATTGGAAGGTCCGGCAGAGACCTGTCTGGCTGGAGTTCACTGCAGTCGGGCCAACCTCAACGCATAGTAGGCCTTGTCCACCGCTGGACACCAGACTACGGACCCGTAGGATATCCTCAGTCTGATTATCGCAGTGTAGAGTCAGTGCAGAACGTGTGGCTTTAGACCCTATCTCCTATCCACTGCTCTGAACAGTTGCCATGTCTGTGCTTTTGCCTTATTGCATGTTTTTTTGTATGTGACTTTTCCACGTCACCTCGCTGTCTTTGATCATCCCCAGGTACTTAGCCTTAGGCCTTAGCAGCAGAGGTTCTGCGTACAGCGTGGGTGACCGGAATCCTGTAGTTTACTTCTTTTTGGGGTAAAGCACAAGCTCTGTCTTGCCAGGATTGAGTGACAGGCTCGTCTCGGTACACGAAAGTAGCCTGGCATACTTAACTACTCTCTGTGGCAATAGTTTTGTGTGCTTAAATCCTGGTTAGGAATTCACAGCTTGATTTTTAGCAGGGAGTTTTCGTATGACAAACGAGACTTATCCAAGTCCATCAAAGGTTATTTTTCATTACGAAGCGATCTCATGATGTTGCATTATTTCTGCTTTGTTAAGTGGATATTCCTGCGTAGATCCACCTAATGTATAGCAAATGTGGACAAAGTAACAGAAATCAAAGTAACGTCGCAGAAATAAATAATAAAGAAATATTGATAAGTGTGTAGGGTTTGATGTAAATTTTAGTAAATCCAAGAGAAAATTCAGGAATAATGCCTAGTTTGATGCAGTATGTAATAAGGCACTTCTCTGATAATGGTGCTATGATTTAAACTATTTATACACGATTTCATCAAACTTTCAGAAATGCTGAAAATCACCTGTAATTCTGAAGAGGCAATTAGGTACATTTTAGGACAAGAACTTGAATTTTTGGAAGCCATCGCGCAGTTTAGTTTTTAAAAGATAGTGCTTTTTGTAAAAAGCAATCATTAAAAATCTTGCATATGTGTAAGAATAATATAAAATTACGCTTTTTATAAAATACTTAAACGTATTACAAAAATCCGGCAAAACGTAACGAAAAAGCACATATAGCGTCATGTCTGCTTTTTTTCTAGGAATTTTACAGTTTACCCGATGTAGTTCTGTCACAAAGGGAAAAAGAATGAAAGAAAATGAAAATTAACTCGCCCATGGCATTATGTCGGCTTCTATCAGCCAGCTGTAATGCTAGATATACACGATGGTATTCGAATAGCAGGGTATTCGTGTCCAATGTCAAACAATCGGACAGGAATGGAAGACTCAGGATTAGTGGTAGGCTCGTCGTCAACAAGAAAATTTGCCATTTGCCATATATTTTGACACGTAAATTCACTAGGAAGAAAATCTTTTTTACTAAATATTAATGAATTTAAAAGATAAATTCTACTGACACGAAATTGCACAATCGTCTTATCATCATTTTCAAAATGGTTAGGAAACTCGGTCAAGAGCTGAGTTTTATGGCTACGATGTGGAGGTAAACTTAGCAATACCACATGATTTGGTTATGCATCAGTTAAGGCTTCTAAATTGGTATGAGGGGCATGATCATATTAAATTAATAATACCGATTTCTTCACTGTTAGTGCCACCACTAGCAGTGAAGCGAAATGGCTCTAAGATAGTACAAAACTGTTACGGTTTAACCCTGTTTCGCATTTAGGTCTTTTGGGACTTCCTTTTGTCCAACGTCTAATACATATTTTGGATGTTTTCCTGGTACTGTCTGGTCACGAGTCTCGAAATGCTGTCGGAAACGATTTTTCCCTCAATTTCAGTTTTTACTGGTCAGACCTTAACGCAGCGTAAATTCCTCACTCCTAAGGTTATATTATTGAGTTGTTATAATACGCATGGGATAGAATGCAAAACGCTTAGAAAACAGCAGGCTTAAGATGCTTTTTCGATTGCCAAGTTTGCCCAGCAGTTTACAATTGATCTAAAATTATTTGATTGGATAAAATTCCTGAATTAATTTTATGTCTACAACGTATACACTTGTTGAAAGAGGAAGATAGAATACCTTCTAAGGAAAAAGGTACTTTCTACGTTTAGTACGCCGTCCTTTTTTATTAAAAAAATCATATGATCTACTTGATGTATTTTATTATTGGCTGCCTACAATAACCACATAGGTTTTCGGTAGTTGTTTAGAAGTATACATATATTTGAGCCAACCTTTTGCTGTTTGGAACTTATCTTTGTTCTCTGTTTCTTCAGTTAACTGACCGTTTTGGGCCCCTTGCAACTGGAAGTAGCGTGTCTTCAAGGGAATCGAACAACTTTCGTTTTGGAATATGGTGGCCCTTTGAGAATTAAATTTAGGTTCGTCTTTAAATCTTAATTTAACACTGCACGTAAGGCTGCACTACAGATTTATGCCAGATATAGAAGTCAGATCAAGAGTTTAAGCAAGGATTTAAAATTAAAATGTAAATTTTGCCCTTGGCGTGTCCTCGTAGAAAGCTCCAATTTTTAAGCAGCCAATAGAGGCTGCTCAGTTAAAAAGCCTCAGAAATTCTGTTTCAAGAACTGAGTAATTTTTTTTATAAAACAAATATTTGCAAATAAATTTCCATTTTCTTGTTTCTTTCAGAACAGTCGTTCCAAATCTAATAAAAATTATTATTGTAAAGCTTAACTGTCGGCTTCTAAAATAATTACAACTACGAGAAAGTACAATGAAAACAGCTCCAAAAGTTGCTAAGTAGAGTTTATTCGACACACTGAAAATAGCTTTACATGAAATGGGTCTCAGTGGTGGACTAATTTCACATAGTGGACCCTGCTGGTAAAACTCGTGCTCTTGTTTGTGGAACTAATCTCTTGCAGCAATGTCTAGCAATAACTATTCATTTCAAATGAAAAGTAGATTTTGAATTGTATGAGCTATATGGGACTTCTGTAAGCATTATTCTTGAAAACTTATTTATTCCTGATTTTGGTGCCTAAGCGTTTTAAAGTGCATACCAAATTCCTTTAGCTTTGATGCATCTATTTAAGTGTTATGGAATCTCCAGTTGTTTCATCTCATCTTATTTTTATCTAATGCTGCAACGCATGCAGCTACACTAAAAATAGCGACTAGAGTTACAATACACAGCCTTTACTTTCCTATAATGTGTTCTTGACGGAAATGTCCCACTCTGGATGGATCTCTTTTTGTAAAGACCATTTTTTATTTTAGCCTCAACTCTTAAAGAAGAAGAAACTGCAAATAAGTTTGGCAAATACGTCAATACTTACACAAACAATAAGCAAAAAGAAGGATGTGTTATGAGAGAGGTTAAAAAAGTGAATTTTAGTGCCTTAGCGAAGAAACAATGGCTATTGCGATCAAATAAGTATAATAAATATCTTGTTTGCCAAAAAAACTTCATAATGGCCTTGGAAAGGAAGTCAATAAACGTGGAAAAGTTGGCCTAATTTCTACGTAAAGGAAAGGACTTTTATTTACCGCTCTCACCCCAATATAAAACTTTCCATCTATTCTCGAGAAGGACGCTAATCAACTCTGCTATTATAAAATATAAGTGGTACTTTCTAAACTAAATCATATGGCAGAACTATTTGCCTACGAAGGAAAATGCGGTAAACAGGGTCAAGCTTTAGCCGACAGTGTAATAGCGAATTATTGGAATTCTTGATGAAGAATCCCTCGAATTACAATTGGTTTTACAACCCGCAATTACCACCTACAAATATTTAATGGAATTAAAGCAAGAATCAATATAATGTGAATAACCATTTCCAAACAACTACATGTCAGTTGTTCTCTAAAATTACAAAACCGATTTCGTTTCATTGATGACGTCATGAAAGAGGCATTATAACAGTCATGCGCCATCCTTTTTCCTATCTCTCCCTTTCCACAAGAATCTCTGATACGCTTAGCTATGTCTCTTGTGGCAACCTTTACGTATCAAGACAAATTAAAGTTTCGGATTTCCTTAAGATGAAAGAGGTAATTGAGAGAATTACTTCGCAGATACTTTGTGACACATGTGTTACGGTCACGCAGTAGTCTTTTAGGTTGCACTCACCTACGGTATCTGATTCCTGGACGGCATAAGAACCTGATTATCAAAGATTTTGGTCTATTAAGTATTCAAAATGTCCTCTATCAACCGATATCTACTAGTATAACAATGCAAAAAATGTTCTTTGACATTCTGTAACATTCCTTGCAATCGTTCGAATGATACGTAGTTTTACATAAGAAGTCCAGCTGTTGAGTAGAGCGTGCAGACCATTCAATGTACCCTCTTCTCTGAATCCACTTTTCAGGGAAATTTTAATCAAAGATTTGCCTTACAGGCATATTTTCCAACAAGATCTTGTTAGAAACTTAGATCTTACATTTCCAGCAAGATCCACGTTATGCCATAAAGACTTATTGAATGTTCTCTTCACGGTACCGGTATTGTTCTTCGATTATGTCCGGCAAAGTTGGATTAACGATAGTTTTTTATAAATCTAAATACACTTGGCCATACAAACTTCAATTGAAAAGAAAAATTAGGAAATAATATGATCAAAGAAAAATCCTGCTTTTAGAGTTAACTTTTCTGTATGCGGTGGTGTACTTCTGGGTTACTAACTGACCACTACCGATGGTTACGCTGGTTCAATTCGCCATTTAAAAAGAAGAAATATTTGTCAAAAAAAAAACGCGTATATAGAAGAAGATAATTCGGATGGCTATCGCTTCAGCCATACTTATTACAATCACAATATTCCCAATGCCGTCATTATTAACGTCCTCCTTTAATTCCTGAACAAAGTGAATCTAACAAAGAAAAAAAATATGTTTTTATAAGCGCCTTTGGATGGTATTAAGCCTAAACAGCAAGTAATTTTTCTGTAGTGTGTGTGAAAAAAATATGTTATTATGCTCAGCATATCTTTTAACCAATTATCATGTCTGTGAGAACTATGCTGGAATTGTTTTAGAGTTCCGGGTTATATAATATCGCAATATATTTAGTGGCTGTTGCATTTTGACGTTGACTGGTAAATATGAGGGTAATTTTTAAACTCAAAGCATTTCTATAATAACCACTACTAAGTTTTGGTTGGGTTTTTACAGAAGATTTCCAAATCTACAAGTTTTACTTTTATCTTTGCTAGGAAGTCGCATGATTATTAACCCTTTACATTGCTTGATGTTACGTAACTTAAAGGGGTAACAACGTGCCTATACCAGTTTCTTAAATTTTAGTTTCTATAAGTCATATAAAAAACTGATTTCATAAACAATGACTAGTTTCCCAAAAAAAAAATCAACAAACTCACCATTATTTCATTTCTCAATCCAGGCAGAAACATAGAATCAGCCTCCTAATCGAATGTCTCAAACCAACGTTTACATCACTTGGGTCAGCACTCTTCATGCACCCCTATCACATGTCTCAATAACGCAACCCCCACTCGACCTGTTAATTGCTGCATAATTAAGTTACACACACACACTTCATAGTAAGATGAAACGTCTTTCAAAAGCCGCAATATTATTGAAATCCATACGCGACTATAGTAATTGCCGATTTCACAAAAACGTATTTGGTAGATCGATCAAGAATATGAGTTTTTTAAAAATCAGCAACTACGAGAGCTTCGTAAAGCGTTCTTGATTGACGCTCTTTATCAGCCAGAATATGAGAAATGTCCCAAAAATGCTACACTCTGAACAGATCTCCTTTTGTAAAGACCATTTTTTATTTCAGCCTCAACTCTTAAAGAAGAAGAAACTGCAAATAAGTTTGGCAAATACGTCAATGCTTACACAAGCAATAAGCAAAAAAGAAGGAAGTGTTATGAGAGAGGTTGAAAAGTGAATTTTAGTGCCTTAGCAAAGAAACAATGGCTATTGCGATCATATAAGTATGATAAATATCTTGTTTGTCAAAAAAAATTTATAATGGTTTTGGAAAGGACGTCAATAAACGTGGAAAAGTCAGCCTAGTTTCTGAGAAAAGGATTTTTATTTAGCGCCCTCACCCCAATATAAAACTTTCCATCTATTGTCGGGAAGGACGCTAATCAACTCTGCTGTTATAAAATATAAGTGGTACTTTCTAAACTAAATCATATTGGAGGAAGTTGCGATAAACAGGGTCAAGCTTTAGCCGACAGTGTAATAGCGAATTATTGAGATACTTAGTAATTCTTGATGAAGAATCCTTCGAATTACAATTGGTTTTACAACCTGCAATAACCACCTACAAATATTTAATGGAATATTATACAACACCTACAAAAAGCAAGAATCAATACAATGTGAATAACCATTTCCAAACAACTACATGTCAGTTGTTCTCTAAAATTACAAAACCGATTTCGTTTCATTGATGACGTCACGAAAATGGCATTATAACAGTCATGCGCCATCCTTTTTCCTATCCCTCCCTTTCCACAAGAATCTCTGATACGCTTAGCTATGTCTCTTGTGGCAACCTTTACGTATCAAGACAAATTAGAGTTTCGATTTCTTTAAGATGAAAGAGGTAATTGAGAGAATTACTTTGCAAATACTTTGACAAAAAGTTGTAACGCCATATTGATGTCTAGGAATCAAAAGTCTCTGAATGGAACAATCTGGATGGATTATTAATGCCACACATCCGGAGGCCGATTAAGGAGAGCCTATTGGCCTATTGCGCGAAAATTCTGCATTTTGGAAAGAACGAGCAACCGTATATGAAAATCAGCTAAAAGCCTACAGTGCAAGAGACCCAGTCAATAAAAAAACGGGTGCGGAACAAAAAATCCAGAAGATAAACAACAACAATCGCTACGATAGATATGCAGATGTGGCTGCGGCTGGGATTCCGTCCCTGCAACCAGCAAACAGTGGCGGAGAACCAGCTACTTCAAAGACTTATACGAGGAATTTACGTTACTCTTAGTAGGCCGAGTAGTGCAACTGATTAGCACGCTCAAAAGGACAATGAAGCCACTGATAATGGTTTCACATACCCTAAGAGAAGTGGACATAAACTTAAACTACAAATGCCCCCGCCGCACTCAGCTGCTACTAATTACACACCAGTCAATCCAAAACACAAAACAAAACCTAAAATGGGAACATCAACTGATAATGATACCGCTTTCGGGACCGAGTGTCTAAAGAATGGGGAAAAAATGATTTGGGTTTTTCTATCGAAAATTAAAGAGACCATTAATGAAGAAATCATAAAGGAGTATGTAACGAATCGCACTGAAAGTACTGATGTCTACGTCAAATCATGCCAACCCAAGCAAGCAAAAACGAGTAAACGTTACTTTATGGTAGGAGTAAAACCTGAACTAAAAGATAAGATCTACGACGGTGGTTTTTGGCCGAAGGGGGTGAATTTCCAGAGATTCAACTTCTCCCTCGGCCGAAATTTTTTATATGGAAGGCAAAAAAAAACCTGAACAGCCAGAATTAATGTCTCACAAAAATAAGATCAAATCCGATGATACCATAGATTTTTTCCATGTAAATGTTCAAAGCATCGGAAATAAAGCATTAGAATTTGGGATACTGCTATCCGAGATTAAGCCGGATATAGTCTTTATTACCGAACACTGGATTAAGGAAACCAATTTTGGTAGCCGTCTAGAGGGATACATTCCAATCGCACACTCCTGCAGAGAAGCTCAAAGAGGAGGCGGCACTGCGATCCTGGCAAACAATCACCTACAGCTGAAGATGTGCGGTAAGAAACCTCGTACGATGAACATTGAAAAAGACTTTTAATTTAGTTTAATAGAATTTTACTTGCATGATTCTCATATGTTGCTACAGATCTCCAAGTGGAAGCTTTGACGTTTTCCTGAAGGGGCTATCTGACCTAACACATGAAATCTTTACAACATTTAAATTTATTATTATAGTTGGCGATTTTAACGTTAACTTTATGGACAATGCAGACAGAAATGTCGCTGATTTAAACCACTTGTTGGGTACTTTTGGTATATACTCTCATGTCCAGCGGTATACAAGAGTGACTGCTAGTTCCAGGTCGCAGCTGGATAATATTTTTTCAAATATAAATCCACGTAATGTTAAACCCCACATTCACATCACGCATATCTCCGACCACTATGGCCAAATTATCAGTGTCAAAACTGACAGAACTAGCCCATCTACTGCGTTCCGGGAAGGAAGACATTTCACCGAAGAAAACATTCTGTTATTCAATAATTTGCTATTCACTGAATCGTGGAATGAAATTCTTTCAGGAACTGGTATCAATGAGATGTACAAAATTTTTTATAATACGTTTCTATACTATTTTAATCAAGCTTTTCCGATGAAAACAAGCAGGGTAAGAACTGGTAGACCCAGCTGGATCACTAGAGAAATCAAAAACTATTCAACCTATATGAAAGATCTTTATGTTTGGGCCAAACAAACCCAATCGCCAGTTCACTATGAGAATTATAAGCAGGAGAAAAAAGTCTATCGTCAATACCTATCTTCCTTTTATAAATCTATAAATGACAGTAAAATTACTTCATCCAGCAACAAAACTAAAACATCGTGGTCCATAATACATTCTGAATCTAATAAAGTCAAAAACCTCAAACCTATAAACTTGGAATCAAATGGTGAGCTAGTCACAGATACTACCAAAATAGCCAGTATGTTAGCAGAATTCTTCACATTAGGAAAGCCTCAAATCCCTCCAAATGCAACATCCACTGCCAACCTGAATATCCCTACACACTTCTTGGAGCCAACCGACCCCAATGAAGTTTTTCGAATAATTATGAATCTTCCAAATAAATTCTCTGCTGGACTAGACGAAGTTCCCACATATGTGCTCAAATCCATAGCTCAGGCGGTGATTGCTCCCCTCAGCTCCTTAATAAATGAGTGTTACAGCTCTCATATATTTCCATCAGCTCTCAAAGATGCTATGCTAGTACCTGTTTTTAAAAAAGGGGATCCTCTGAATAAGGAAAGCTACAGACCAATATCTCTTCTGTCATCTTTTTCAAAGGTCTTTGAAAGAGTCATCTACAATAGAATTATGAATTATTTAACCTGTTTCCGGGTTCTGAAGGATTGTCAATTTGGGTTTCGACCGGGGAAATCCACTGACATGGCAATATTTAGTGCTATGAAGTATATTACTCAAATGCTAGAACAAAAAAAATTAGTCGCCGGGCTCTATTTCGATGTTTCGAAGGCCTTTGACATGGTGGACCATGAAATATTATTAAATAAACTACCTAATTATAGGATAAGAGGTGCAGCGCTGGCCCTTATTCGATCCTACTTAAATGAAAGAAAACAGAGCGTCCGCATTAAGAATACAGAAAATAGACTTTATTTCTCCAGTCCTAATACAATCGAAAGGGGTGTCCCTCAGGGCTCCATACTGGGTCCACTCTTGTTTCTTCTCTATGCCAATGACCTAAATGAGGGTTTTGGCTCAAACATGACCTGTAAAAGTACGCCGATGACAGATCTGTCGTCGTGGCATCCGATAGTCTCGGAGAGCTCTCATTGAGTTCCTCGCGGGTGGCGGAGACGATGGACCAATGGTGCACAGATAATAATCTGACACTAAACACGAGTAAAACCGGCCAACTTGTCTTCAACCGTACTGTAGGTACGGTTGGTGACTCTCTCTATGTGCGTCTCAGGGGAAGGTCCATCCCAACTGCAGCTGCAGTAAACTTCTTGGGTGTACAGCTCGATCAAACTTTGAGTTTTGAGACGCACATAGGGCATTTGCTGAGACGTCTGAGTAACCTTTGCTGTCTTATTCGAAGACTGAGACATGTTGTATCCTTTGATGTCCTGAAATTGCTGTACTTTGCCAAAGTGCAATCAATATTATCTTATGGACTGACTTTTTGGGGCTCTTCGACCCAAGCAATAAGAGTGTTCCGAATGCAAAAAAGGATTATACGATGTCTTCTACATCTACATCCTAGAACCTCCTGCAGCACCCTGTTTGGCCAGTTGGTTATGCTAACCTTGCCTTCACTTTATTTTCAATTACTCACTAGTCATGTTTGTAAAAAGAAATAGTAACCAATTTGATACTAACAAAAGCAGATATGCAAATGAGATGTCCATAATAACTCGGAATGGACAGGCACTCGCTATACCTTCACACACTACCGCATTCTTTACAAAAGACCCCACTACAGAGCTATAAAAGCTTTTAATTCAAAGCCAAATGGCATTAAAGAAATTGGGTCAGATAGGCTCTTCAAAGAAAGAGTCAAGGCATCGCTTCACCAGAAGTGTTTTTATACGTTTATCTTTATTGATAATTAATTTTTTTTTTTAGTTAGTTTTTTGATATGCTAAAAACTGTTCTTTTTGACGTTGCTTGTCACAGGGTGATATTGATGGCAATAAATGATTTATTATTATTATTATTATTATTATTATTATAAGGAATAGCACAACATGTGAGAGGGTCACGCATCAGTCTTTTAGGTTGCTCTCACCTACGGCATGTGATTCCTGGACAGTATAAGAACCTGATTATCAAAGATTTTGGTCTACTAAGTATTCAAAATGTCCTCTATCAACCGATGTCTACTAGTAGAACAATGCAAAAAATGTTCCTTGACATTCTGTAACATTCCTTGCAATCGTTCGAATGATACGTAGTTTTACATAAGAAGTCCAGGTGTTATAAATACGGAGAGCGTGCAGGCAATTCAATGTGCCTTCTTCTCTGAATCCACCTCTCAGGAAAATTTTAATCTAAAATTTGCCTTACGGGCAATTTTTCCAACAAGATCTACGTTATTGCGAAACATGTATATTGTTGAAAGTTCCCTTCACGATACCGATAACCTCCTGGTTGGATTAACGATAGTTTCCAATAAATTTAAATACACTTAGCCATTCAATGAAAAAGAAAAATCACAGAATAATATGAACCCAGAAAAACCTGCGTTTATAGATCCCAGAAAAACCTGCTTTTACAGTAACTTTTCTATATGTTGTGGTTTACTTGTGGGAATATGTGTGGGTTACTATTTGACCTATACCGATGGTTATGAAGGTTCATTTCGTCATTCAAAAAGAAGAAATATTTGTTAAGAAAACATGTATATACAAGAAGAAAATTCGAATGCCATGATTATTAATGTCCTCATTTAACTCCTGAATAAAGTGGATCTAATAAAGAAAAAAATATGTTTTATTAAATGTTCTTTGGATGCTATTAAGCCTAAACAGCAAGTAATTTTCCTGTAATTTGTGTAAAAAAATATATTATCTTGCTCAGCATATCTTTTAACCAATTAGCATATCTGTGAGAAATATGCTGGAATTGTTTTAGAGTTCCGGGATATATAATATCGCAATATATTTAGTGGCTGTTGCATTTTGATGTTGACTTGTTAATATGAGGGTAGTTTTTATATTCAAAGCATTTCTATATTAAGAACTACTACGTTATGGTTGGGTTTTTACAGAAGATTTCCAATGTACAAATTTTATTCCTAGTAAACGGCATGATTATTAATCCGTTACGTTGCTTGGTGTTACGTAACTTAAAGGGGTAACAACGTGCCTATACCAGTTTCTTAAATTTTAGTTTCTATAAGTCATATAAAAAACTGATTTCATAAACAATGACTAGTTTCCCAAAAAAAAAAATCAACAAACTCACCATTATTTCATTTCTCAATCCAGGCAGAAACATAGAATCAGCCTCCTAATCGAATGTCTCAAACCAACGTTTACATCACTTGGGTCAGCACTCTTCCTGCACCCCTATCACATGTCTCAATAACACAACCCCCACTCGATCTGTTAATTGCTGCATAATTAAGTTACACACACACTTCATAGTAAGATGAAACGTTTTTCACAAACAAGAATATTATTGAAATCCATACGCGACTATACTAACTGCCGATTTCACGAAAACGTATTTGGTAGAGCGATCAAGAATATGAGTTTTCAAAAAATCTGCAACTACGAGAACTTCGTAAAGCGTTCTTGATTGACGCTCTTTATCAGCAGCCAGAATATGAGAAATGTCCCAAAAATGCTACACTCTGAACAGATCTCCTTTTGTAAAGACCATTTTTTATTTCAGCCTCAACTCTTAAAGAAGAAGAAACTGCAAATAAGTTTGGCAAATACGTCAATACTTACACAAACAATAAGCAAAAAAGAAGGAAGTGTTATGAGAGGGGTTGAAAAGTGAATTTTAGTGCCTTAGCGAAGAAGCAATGGCTATTGCGATCAAATAAGTATTATAAATAAACTGTTTGTCAAAAAAACTTCATAATGGCCTTGGAAAGGACGTCAATATACATGGAAAACTCGGCCTAATTTCTACGTAAAGGAGAAGACTTTTATTTACCGCCCTAGACCCGCTATAAAACTTTCCATCTATTCTCCAGAAGGACGCTAATCAACTCTGCTATTATAAAATATAAGTGGTACTTTCTAAACTAAATCATATGGCAGAACTATTTGCCTACGAAGGAAAATGCGGTAAACAGGGTAAAGCTTTAGCCGACAGTGTAATAGCGAATTATTGGAATACTTAGTAATTCTTGATGAAGAATCCCTCGAATTACAATTGGTTTTACAACCCGCAATAACCATCTACAAGTTTTTAATGGAATTAAAGCAAGAATCAATATAATGTGAATAACCATTTCCAAACAACTACATGTCAGTTGTTCTCTAAAATTACAAAACCGATTTCGTTTCATTGATGACGTCATGAAAGGGGCATTATAACAGTCATGCGCCATCCTTTTTCCTATCCCTCCCTTTCCACAAGAATCTCTGATACGCTTAGCTATGTCTCTTGTGGCAACCTTTACGTATCAAGACAAATTAAAGTTTCGGATTTCCTTAAGATGAAAGAGGTAATTGAGAGAATTACTTCGCAGATACTTTGTGACACATGTGTGACGGTCACGCAGTAGTCTTTTAGGTTGCACTCACCTACGGCATGTGATTCCTGGACGGCATAAGAACCTGATTATCAAAGATTTTGGTCTATTAAGTATTCAAAATGTCCTCTATCAACCGATATCTACTAGTATAACAATGCAAAAAATGTTCTTTGACATTCTGTAACATTCCTTGCAATCGTTCGAATGACACGTAGTTTTACATAAGAAGTCCAGCTGTTGAGTAGAGCGTGCAGACCATTCAATGTGCCCTCTTCTCTGAATCCACTTTTCAGGGAAATTTTAATCAAAGATTTGCCTTACAGGCAATTTTTCCAACAAGATCTTGTTAGAAACTTAGATCTTACATTTCCAGCAAAATCCACGTTATGCCATAAAGACTTATTGAATGTTCTCTTCACGGTACCGGTATTGTTCTTCGATTATGTCCGGCAAAGTTGGATTAACGATAGTTTTTATAAATCTAAATACACTTGGCCATACAAACTTCAATGGAAAAGAAAACTTAGGAAATAATATGATCCCAGAAAAATCCTGCTTTTACAGTTAACTTTTCTGTATGCGGTGGTGTACTTCTGGGTTACTAACTGACCACTACCGATGGTTACCCTGGTTCAATTCGCCATTCAAAAAGGAGAAATATTTGTCAAAAAAAAACACGTATATAGAAGAAGATAATTCGGATGGCTATCGCTTCAGCCATATTTATTACAATCACAATATTCCCAATGCCGTCATTATTAACGTCCTCCTTTAATTCCTGAACAAAGTGAATCTAACAAAGAAAAAAAATATGTTTTTATAAGCGCCTTTGGATGGTATTAAGCCTAAACAGCAAGTAATTTTTCTGTAGTGTGTGTGAAAAAAATATGTTATTATGCTCAGCATCTCTTTTAACCAATTATCATGTCTGTGAGAACTATGCTGGAATTGTTTTAGAGTTCCGGGTTATATAATATCGCAATATATTTAGTGGCTGTTGCATTTTGACGTTGACTGGTAAATATGAGGGTAATTTTTAAACTCAAAGCATTTCTATAATCACCACTACTAAGTTTTGGTTGGGTTTTTACAGAAGATTTCCAAATCTACAAGTTTTACTTTTATCTTTGCTAGGAAGTCGCATGATTATTAACCCTTTACATTGCTTGATGTTACGTAACTTAAAGGGGTAACAACGTGCCTATACCAGTTTCTTAAATTTTAGTTTCCATAAGTCATATAAAAAACTGATTTCATAAACAATGACTAGTTTCCCCAAAAAAAAAATTCAACAAACTCACCATTATTTCATTTCTCAATCCAGGCAGAAACATAGAATCAGCCATTGAGCCAATCGAATGTCTCAAACCAACGTTTACGTCACTTGGGTCAGCACTCTTCCTGCACCCCTATCACATGTCTCAATAACACAACCCCCACTCGACCTGTTAATTGCTGCATAATTAAGTTACACACACACTTCATAGTAAGATGAAACGTCTTTCAAAAGCCGCAATATTATTGAAATCCATACGCGACTATAGTAATTGCCGATTTCACAAAAACGTATTTGGTAGAGAGATCAAGAATATGAGTTTTTTAAAAATCAGCAACTACGAAAGCTTCGTAAAGCGTTCTTGATTGACGCTCTTTATCAGCCAGAATATGAGAAATGTCCCAAAAATGATACACTCTGAACAGATCTCCTTTTGTAAAGACCATTTTTTATTTCAGCCTCAACTCTTAAAGAAGAAGAAACTGCAAATAAGTTTGGCAAATACGTCAATACTTACACAAACAATAAGCAAAAAAGAAGGAAGTGTTATGAGAGAGGTTGAAAAGTGAATTTTAGTGCTTTAGCGAAGAAACAATGGCTATTGCGATCACATAAGTATGATAAATATCTTGTTTGTCAAAAAAATTTTATAATGGTTTTGGAAAGGACGTTAATAAACATGGAAAAGTCGGCCTAATTTTTACGTAAAGGAGAAGACTTTTATTTACCGCCCTAGACCCGCTATAAAACTTTCCATCTATTCTCCAGAAGGACGCTAATCAACTCTGCCATTATAAAATATAAGTGGTACTTTCTAAACTAAATCATATGGCAGAACCATTTGCCTACGAAGGAAATTGGTTTTACAACCCGTTTCTACAAGTTTTTAATGGAATTAAAGCAAGAATCAATATAATGTGAATAACCATTTCCAAACAACTACATGTCAGTTGTTCTCTAAAATTACAAAACCGATTTCGTTTCATTGATGACGTCATGAAAATAGTCATCGTAAATAGACATCACAATAGTCATGCGCCAACCTTTACGTATCAAGACAAATTAAAGTTTCGCATTTCCTTAAGATGAAAGAGGTAATTGAGAGAATTACTTCGCAGATACTTTGACAAGAAGTTGTAACGCCATATTGATGTCTAGGAATCAAAGGTCTCTGAATGGAACAATCTGGATGGTTTATTAATGCCACTCAACCGGAGGCCGATTAAGGAATATCATAACATGTGTGAGGGTCACGCACTAGTCTTTTAGGTTGCACTCACCTACGGCATGTGATTCCTGGACTGTATAAGAACCTCATTATGAAAGATTTTGGGCTATTAAATATTCAAAATGTCCTTGCAATCGTTAGAACGATACGTAGTTTTATATAAGAAGTCCAGCTGTTATAAATACGGAGAGCTTGCAAGCCGTTCAATGTGCCCTCTTCTCAGGAAAATTTTAATCTAAAATTTGCCTTACGGGCAATTGTTCCAACAAGATCTACGTTATTGCGTACCATGTATATTGTTGAAAGTTCCCTTCACGGTACCGATAACCTTCTAGTTGGATTAACCATAGTTTCCAATAAATTTAAATACACTTAGCTATTCAATGAAATATAAAAATCAGAGAATAATATGATCCCAGAAAAACCTGCGTTTATAGATCCCAGAAAAACCTGCTTTTACAGTAACTTTTCTATATGTTGTGGTTTACTTGTAGGAATATGTGTGGGTTACTATTTGACCTATACCGATGGTTATGCTGGGTTCATTTCGTCATTCAAAAAGAAGAAATATTTGTTAAGAAAACATGTATACACAAGAAGAAAATTCGAATGCCATGATTATTAATGTCCTCATTTAACTCCTGAACAAAGTGGATCTAATAAAGAAAAGACTATGTTTTATTAAATGTTCTTTGGATGTTATTAAGCCTAAACAGCAAGTAATTTTTCTGTAATGTGTGTAAAAAAAATATGTTATCTCGCTCAGCATATCTTTTAACCAATTAGCATATCTGTGAGAAATATGCTGGAATTGTTTTAGAGTTCCGGGATATACAATATCGCAATATACCGGGTGTCCAGCAGAACCCTGGACATAGGAGATTAACATGGGATATCGGTTTTTATTTTTTTGCGCCTGTACGGTTGATTTGATTGAAAAACTTTTAAGAGTAAAGTTGTAGAGTTTATAGTCAGTTATCATCCTGTAATTTTTTCAATACCACAGTTTTGGCTATTTTTTGGAAAAACGCCTCGAAAAGTGCAAAAATTTGAATTTGGCGCGTCACCCCCACCATGCATGTGCAGTGTCGCCAACATAATAATTTCATATGTCAGATTCAGAGACGATTTTCCTTTCTTATTTATTTTGAGGGACTATCATGTAGTAATTAACGTGATTATGCAGAGAAAATTAACTGAAAACCTGACGATAATGTTCTTAAATTATAGGTAAGTAAAAGTTACGTTTATAATTATCATAATTAGTAAAAGGAAAATCATTCCAATTTGTGTATGGCTGGTTGTCTAATTCATTTTAGTTTAGCAATACGACAACCACGATGACATGACAATTTGTCTCTTGTCACCAATTAAGGGTGTTCGTTGTTGTTGTTATTGAGGTGAATTCATCTATCTCCAAATGTTTTACTTCAGAAGTGTCTATTTTGCAGTGCTGTGTGACGCGAGGCCCCATCCTGCATGTAAAAAACCCTTGCTAAGTGCTGGACTCTTCTATGACAGACAAAATCTCATTGGAAAACCAAATACAGTGGGCCCCAAAATGCCAATCCACACATTGACCACTTCTCGACGTTGGTCTCGGTTGTCCTGCACTGTATGTGGATTTTAGAGAGTCAAAACTCATTCATTTTGTGGATTTGAGGGACCCATTAATCCAAATTAACATTCATTGGTGGAACAAATGTTTATAGCAATTAAGCAAGACCAGTAAGCAGATAGCGATGGATGTTTGATCTGCTAAGACCAGTTTCTTTCATGTTTTATCTATGTATCTGGAGACTATAGTGCCTGTGAAAAAAACTCTTTTCAGTGACAACAAATCTTGCCAAACTGGCCACAACCAACTTGAAAAACTGGCGAAAAATTGGTTTTATTCCAATTGATTGCTGCTGAATGCAAGACACAGAGGATGGTGTGACGCCCCATCTTGCATGTAAAAAACCCGTTCTAATGGCTGGATGGCTTCTACAGCAGGCAAAATGTCATTGCGAAGCATATTGCCAGATTTGTTGGCATTCAAACTGCAATCAATGAAAAATGGACCTATAACATGGCGCCCCAAAATGCCGATCCACCCGTTACAGTTGCTCGACGTTGGTCCCGATTGTCATGCACTATATGTGGGTTTTGGAGTGCCCAAATCCGATCATTTTGTTGATTTGAAGAGCCAGTCAATCCAAATTAGCATTCATCCCTGAAACAAATGTTTCTAACAAATCTTGGGGCTGCAATAATTTTTTCGGTTAGGATTTCACAAAACTCCATTTGGGGGAAAAGGTGGGTCGGTACAAGTTGTTGATGGTTCTCTTGTTTGTAGCTTTCAAAACCTTCTTTTTGCAGATAATTATGGATGGTCGATCCACTAAGTCTAGTTTCTTGGCCAATCTTTCAAATACAACTGAGCTGAAGCTTTGCCACATTTTCATCCTCTGGAGCCTCACCAGCTTGAAGTCATCGCTTTCGCTCACAGGAACATATCGGCTTAATACTCCCAGTTTCCTCAAAACGAGCAACCACCGCCTGAAGTGAACTGCATGCTGACCACCGCCTGAAGTGAACTGCATGCTGATATTGGTTGTTTAGGAAACAATGCAACAATGTTGTCTCGAATTTGAGCAAAGGAATTACCAGCCCAGTATTGTTTTAAAACAAGTTTTCTCTCCTCAAAATTCATAACTAATGAAATATTTAAATAAAAAATAATAAAAATAAAATTTTACACTGTATCAACAAAATGGTTCCTAATTTCCTTACTTTTAATATCAATAAATACAAGGTTTCTGTATACATTACATTTTTATTTCGAGGAAATTGTGTGTGAAAAAGTGGATGCAACAAGTACCAAAATAAGTATATTTCCATAATCAATCTATACATAAATTTCTTAACAGAAGAAATTAACAAGTGGACATGAAAAAGAAATGTAACATAAATTTAGGTAATAACACAGATAACAACAATTATTCCTATAAAAACACTATCACCTTTATTAAGATTCAATTCAATTCAATTCAAATTTATTCATGTTTACAATCACCAAAACAGCAATGTACATACCTCAAAAATAGAATAGTCTACAAATTAAATTTAAATAAATTCAGTCCAGATGCCATTATTTACTTAATATTAAAAGCTTACAGTCAACATCCTAAAATAGACTATACAGAGAGAAGAAAAGAAAATTAATAATTTTGATTAAAATACTTAAAATACTCTTCATCACAATAAAAAACATTTACCATTAAAATTTGCTTAATTTCCTTCCGGAAACTATCCACTGTCAATGCTTTAATTTTTATGGGCAGTTGAAATATTTTACCGCCCAGTAGCCAGGACCATTCTGGCACCTTCTCAAACGACAATATGAGGTTATTAAACTTTCTCAGTCTCTAGTAAGGTAAGCATGCATGTCCTCGTGAGCAGAAAACAGATACATGTTATTTTTCACAAACAGCAAATTCTCCAATATAAACATGGAGGGCAGGGTTAGTATGCCTAGCTCTCTGAAGTGCGCTCTGCAGTCATCCCTGTAGCCCAGGCCAGCCAACAATCTGACCGCTCTTCGCTGAAGCCCGAACAAACGCTTAGCCCCCGAAGCGTGGCCCCAAACAACTACAGCATAAGAGAGCCATGCATGAGAAGATGCAAAGTAAGCCGATCTAAGTACCGTACGGGATATCCTATCTGAAAGCTGACGTAGCAGGTACAAACTTGTATTGAGTCTTGAAGCCAAGTTATCAGTGTGTAAATCCCATTTGGCACTCTCATCCACAAGAACCCCAAGAAATTTAACCTGGGATACGTGGTCATTTACGGTTCCAATCTCCCTCAATGCAAACACCATCCTCTGTGTCTTGCATTCAGCAGCAATCGATTGGAATGAAACCAATTTTTGTCCAGTTTTTCAAGTTGTTTGTGGCCAGTTTGGCAAGATTTGTTGTCACTGAAAAGAGTTTTTTCACAGGCACTATAGTCTCCAGATACATAGATAAAACATGAAAGAAACTGGTCTTAGCAGATCAAACATCCATCGCTATCTGCTTCTGGTCTTGCTTATTTGCTATAAACATTTGTTCCACCAATGACTGTTAATTTGGATTAATGGGTCCCTCAAATCAACAAAATGAATGAGTTTGGACTCTCTAAAATCCACATACAGTGCAGGACAACCGAGACCAACGTCGAGAAGTTGTCAATGTGTGGATTGGCATTTTGGGGCGCGCTGTATTTGGTTTTCCAATGAGATTTTGTCTGTCATAGAAGAGTCCAGCACTTAGCAAGGGTTTTTTGCATGCAGGATGGGGCCTCGCGTTACACAGCACTGCAAAATAGACACTTTTGAAGTAAAACATTTGGAGATAGATGAATTCACCTCAATAACAACAACAACGAACACCCTTAATTGGTGACAAGAGACAAATTGTCATGTCATCGTGGTTGTCGTATTGCTAAACTAAAATGAATTAGACAACCAGCCATACACAAATTGGAATGATTTTCCTTTTACTAATTATGATTATTATAAACGTAACTTTTACTTACCTATAATTTAAGAACATTATCGTCAGGTTTTCAGTTAATTTTCTCTGCATCATCACGTTAATTACTACATGATAGTCCCTCCAAATTAATAAGAAAGGAAAATCGGCTCTGAGTCTGACATAAGAAATTATTATGTTGGCGACACTGCACATGCATGGTGGGGGTGACGCGCCAAATTCAAATTTTTGCACTTTTCGAGGCGTTTTTCCAAAAAATAGCCAAAACTGTGGTATTGAAAAAATTACAGGATGATAACTGACTATAAACTCTACAACTTTACTCTCAAAAGTTTTTCAATCAAATCAACCGTACAGGCGCAAAAAAATAAAACCCGATTTCCCATGTTAATCTCCTATGTCCAGGGTTCTACTGGACACCCGGTATTTAGTGGCTGCTGCATTTTGACGTTGACTTGTTAATGTGAGGGTAATTTTTAAATTCAAAGCATTTCTATATTAACAACTACTAAGTTATGGTTGGGTTTTTACAGAAGATTTCCAATGTACAAGTTTTATTCCTAGGAAACGGCATGATTATTAACCCTTTACATCGCTTGATGTTACGTAACTTAAAGGGGTAACAACGTGCCTATACCAGTTTCTTAAATTTTAGTTTCCATAAGTCATATAAAAAACTGATTTCATAAACAATGACTAGTTTCCCCAAAAAAAAAATTCAACAAACTCACCATTATTTCATTTCTCAATCCAGGCAGAAACATAGAATCAGCCATTGAGCCAATCGAATGTCTCAAACCAACGTTTACATCACTTGGGTCAGCACTCTTCCTGCACCCCTATCACATGTCTCAATAACACAACCCCCACTCGACCTGTTAATTGCTGCATAATTAAGTTACACACACACTTCATAGTAAGATGAAACGTCTTTCAAAAGCCGCAATATTATTGAAATCCATACGCGACTATAGTAATTGCCGATTTCACAAAAACGTATTTGGTAGAGCGATCACGAATATGAGTTTTTAAAAAACCTGCAACTACGAGAGCTTCGTAAAGCGTTCTTGATTGACGCTCTTTATCAGCCAGAACATGAGAAATGTCCCAAAAATGATACACTCTGAATAGATCTCCTTTTGTAAAGACCATTTTTTATTTCAGCCTCAACTCTTAAAGAAGAAGAAACTGCAAACAAGTTTGGCAAATACGTCAATACTTACACAAACAATAAGCAAAAAAGAAGGAAGTGTTATGAGAGAGGTTGCAAAGTGAATTTTAGTGCCTTAGCGAAGAAGCAATGGCTATTGCGATCAAATAAGTATTATAAATAAACTGTTTGTCAAAAAAACTTCAAGGAAAGGACGTTAATAAACATGGTTAATAAGCTTCACTTGGAAAGGACGTTAATAAACATGGAAAAGTCGGCCTAATTTCTACGTAAAGGAGAAGACTTTTATTTACCGCCCTAGACCCGCTATAAAACTTTCCATCTATTCTCCAGAAGGACGCTAATCAACTCTGCTATTATAAAATATAAGTGGTACTTTCTAAACTAAATCATATGGCAGAACCATTTGCCTACCAAGGAAAATGCAGTAAACAGGGTCAAGCTTTAGCCGACAGTGTAATAGCGAATTATTGGAATTCTTAGTAATTCTTGATGAAGATCCCTCGAATTACAATTGGTTTTACAACCCGCAATAACCACCTACAAGTTTTTAATGGAATTAAAGCATGAATCAATATAATGTGAATAACCATTTCCAAACAACTACATGTCAGTTGTTCTCTAAAATTACAAAACCGATTTCGTTTCATTGATGACGTCATGAAAATAGTCATCGTAAATAGACATCACAATAGTCATGCGCCAACCTTTACGTATCAAGACAAATTAAAGTTTCGGATTTCCTTAAGATGAAAGAGGTAATTGAGAGAATTACTTCGCAGATACTTTGACAAGAAGTTGTAACGCCATATTGATGTCTAGGAATCAAACGTCTCTGAATGGAACAATCTGGATGGTTTATTAATGCCACACAACCGGAGGCCGATTAAGGAATAGCATAACATGTGTGAGGGTCACGCACTAGTCTTTTAGGTTGCACTCACCTACGGCATGTGATTCCTGGACTGTATAAGAACCTCATTATCAAAGATTTTGGTCTATTAAATATTCAAAATGTCCTTGCAATCGTTAGAACGATACGTAGTTTTTTATAAGAAGTCCAGCTGTTATAAATACGGAGAGCGTACAGGCCGTTCAATGTGCCCTCTTCTCTGAATCCACGTCTCAAGAAAATTTTAATATAAAATTTGCCTTACGGGCAACTTTTCCAACAAATCCACGTTATTGCGTAACATGTATATTGTTGAAAATTCTCTTCACGGTACCGATGACCTTCTGGTTGGATTAACGATAGTTTCCAATAAATTTAAATACACCTAGCCATTCAATGAAAAAGAAAAATCAGAGAATAATATGAACCCAGAAAAACCTGCGTTTATAGATCCCAGAAAAACCTGCTTTTATAGTAACTTTTCTATATGTTGTGGTTTACTTGGGGGAATATGTGTGGGTTACTATTTGACCTATACCGATGGTTATGCTGGTTCATTTCGTCATTCAAAAAGAAGAAATATTTGTTAAGAAAACATGTATACACAAGAAGAAAATTCGAATGCCATGATTATTAATGTCCTCATTTAACTCCTGAACAAAGTGGATCTAATAAAGAAAAGACTATGTTTTAGTAAATGTTCTTTGGAAGTTATTAAGCCTAAACAGCAAGTAATTTTTCTGTAATGTGTGTAAAAAATATGTTATCTTGTTCAGCATATCTTTTAACCAATTAGCATATCTGTGAGAAATATGCTGGAATTGTTTTAGAGTTCCGGGATATACAATATCGCAATATATTTAGTGGCTGTTGCATTTTGACGTTGACTTGTTAATGTGAGGGTAATTTTTAAATTCAAAGCATTTCTATATTAACAACTACTAAGTTATGGTTGGGTTTTTACAGAAGATTTCCAATCTACAAATTTTATTCCTAGGAAACGGCATGATTATCAACCCTTTACATTGCTTGGTGTTACGTAACTTAAAGGGGTAACAACGTGCCTATACCAGTTTCTTAAATTTTCGTTTCTAAAAGTAATATAAAAAACTGATTTCATAAACAATGACTAGTTTCCCAAAAAAAAAAAATCAACAAACTCACCATTATTTCATTTCTCAATCCAGGCAGAAACATAGAATCAGCCTCCTAATCGAATGTCTCAAACCAACGTTTACATCACTTGGGTCAGCACTCTTCCTGCACCCCTATCACATGTCTCAATAACACAACCCCCACTCGACCTGTTAATTGCTGCATAATTAAGTTACACACACACTTCATAGTAAGATGAAACGTTTTTCACAAACAAGAATATTATTGAAATCCATACGCGACTATACTAACTGCCGATTTCACGAAAACGTATTTGGTAGAGCGATTAAGAATATGAGTTTTTAAAAAATTTGCAACTACGAGAACTTCGTAAAGCGAATAACGGGTTGTCGCACGTGAGTGGGAAAACGAGCAGCGGTTCCGCACCGAATGGGGCTGAAGGATGTGGCAAGGGAAGAGGGAAGTTTCGGCGTGGGGCTCAGTCCTGCGCCTTGATCGCGAGCACGTGTGCGTGGTAATCGGAGGACCGAGGTCGGCTGGGGACGAAGAAACCGGGGTCATCGTCTATTGCCAGCCATCAAGCGGCGGAACTCCCGGAGAACTTCCTTGTAGGACAAGGAGTTGGGACACTTAAGCGGGAATATCGGAGTGCATAAGAATGAGGCGCGATCTTTCTTATTTCTTCTTGTTGGGCCAATATCTTGCGACAAAGTAAAGACTGCTCATAGAAGAGCGAAGTAGTTAATAGTAGGTAAAAAGGTGTCTCTCTTTAGAAGTTATTAATTAGTAGTAATAAGCCGGAGGATGATTTCTTTGTTCTCTAAATTCTAGATGAAAATTGTATTCGCGCATGTTGAGTTTCGTAAGAAGCTTGGACCTAAAACTGCAGCAATAATTATTCTATTCTCTAATTCCGTTCTAATAAACTGCTCTCAGAAAAGATCGATAAAGCAGAGTTTGCCCTCGTTTTTGAAGAGCGATAGTTCGGAAATTTGAAAAGGTTTTAAATAGTATTTTGTAAACCAAGTTTATAAAGTACATTATTACGACCCTAACGTCAAGTTTTAATCCTGAAGCATCTGTGACGTGAGTTAGGGTTCTAAGTAGTTCACAATTGAAGTATATACACTATTTTTGCCACTGCAGGGTCTCGATAAGGCTAGAATAGAAAATTGCCTAAATTAGTCTCCAGTCCATATCGAGGGTTTGTTTCAAAAGTAACCGATAAACAACCACCACCACCGCGACACGGAGTCTAATGCATCTAGTTGACAGCTGACGACTTTAACTCGCTAGGTAAATAATAGGCCATAACGTTATCATTATTGACCGTTTATGTTCAATTGTTAGACAAACAAGGCGCAAAAACCTAATTCTCAATCATTCAACATACCTAATAATAATGTATGTTAAAGGTAGTGTTGGAGAAAAATCTTTCGTGGCTTTTTCTATTCGGTTTCATGTTGCTCACCCTTGAGATCTCCAAAAAGGATTCCAGGGTTAGATAGATTAGGAATAACAGGAACATTATTCGACGAAAACTATCAAACTTATTTTGATAAAACTTGGGCCGAAACAGACCCAGTCAGTCGAAGTTGCTGTTGTGCTTTGGTGTTCAGGCCTTTTTTAAATTCAGTTTAAAAATGATGTGAGTTGTGGAAGAGTCACTTTATTTGGCTGCACATTTCTTTGCTGTAAGGAAAGAAGTATGTATTTTTGGTGACAGGTTTTGTTAACTCAACGTTTTTAATGGAGAGAATAATCTTGAATACCAATGTACACAAGTGCTGAAAAATCGGTCTGGGTGATTAGATATTAAAACTCCTAAACTACCAAGCTTTCGACAACTTTTGCTTCTTGTGGATTAAAGGCTTGTTAATCCCTTTATATAATAGATAACTTTTATACCCTACCACTATACTATAAATGTTTAATACTTATGTTGTATTAAAGTGCGGCGGATTAAAGGGCTTCTAACATACTAGTTGATTAAAGGTCTTCTAACACACTAGTGTATTTAGTTGTTATAGATACTATTTCCAGACTTTCTACTTTTCAGCTCAACATTATTGTTGTAAAAATAAATTGGTCAACAATTGACATTTTTCAAAACCAGGAATTTTCGCCTCCTCTCCCACTCCTAATTGATTGATAGTCGTGGTCGTGGATAAAAGGTTAAATTAAATTCGGGGATTAACGGCCTTACATCCTTTCGCAAAAATGTAAATCTCGGCTGCGCCTGGAGTATAAATTTTTTTCTCGTCGATTTGTCGAATGTATGTCGATGTGTCGAACTTGTTAATCCCTTTATATAATAGGTAACTATGATCAACTACCATACTGTATTATAAAGGTTTAATACGCCTTTTTGACGTGGATTAAAGGTCTTAAAACACACTAGTGTATTAGGTTGTTATAAAAATGATGTTCAGACTTTCTACTTTTCAGCTCAGTATCACTGTTGTAAAAATAACATTGTCAAACTTGACATTTTTCAAAACCAAGAATTTTTAAAAAACGTACACTCGAGGCGCAGGCGACGTATCAAACCTTTATAATATAGCGGTAGCTATATTATAAAACCCTTATATAATAAATAACTATTATCCACTACCACAGGTTCACTATATTAAAAAGGTTTAATACATATGTTTGGCGTGGATTAAAGGCCTTCTAATATACAAGTGGATTACAGGTCTTCTAACACACTAGTTTATTAGGTTGTTACAGAAATGGTTTTCAGAGTTTCTACTTTTCAGCTCAATATCATTGTTGTAAAAATAACATTGTCAAACTTGACTGTTTTCAAAACCAGGAATTTTCATCTGCTTCCCCACTCCTAATTGATTGGTTTGAGCCGTGATCGTAGAAAAAATGTTGTATTAAATTCGGGGATTAAAAACCTTACACCTTTTCACAAAAATGTAACTCTCGGCTGCGCCTTCAGTGTACATTTCGTTTCGTGGATTAAAGGCTTGTTAATCCCCTTATATTGAAAATATTATCCACTATCACTATATTATAAAGGTTTAATAAGTCTGTTTAGCGTGAATTAAAAGCCTTCTAACATGCTAGTGGATTTAATTTCTTCTAGCACACTGGTGTATTAAGTTGCGATAGAAACGATTTCCAGGCTTTCTAATATCATTGTTATAAAAACAATATCGTTAAACTTGAAATTTTTCAAAACCAGGAATTTTTACCTACTTCCCACTCCTAGTTGATTGGTTTTAGCCGTGATCGTGGAAAAAACGTTGAATTAAATTCGGGGACCACCAACATAACTCTCGGCTGCGCCTTGAGTGTATATTTTTTCTCGTGGATTAAACGCTTGTTAATCTCCTTATATAATAAATATTATCCACTACCACTACATTATAAAGGTTTAGTACGTTTGTTTGGCGTGGATTAAAGGCCTTCTAATATGCTGCTGCAGTGAATAAGTTTTGAAAAGAACCATTTTTTTACTCATTAGTTAGTTACATACCCAGTTGAATAAAAAAATAGGGCTGTTTCAAGGAATGTTTGTTATTTTCTACCAATATATGTGATTCCACTAAGGACCACCAGGCCATTGAAGTTCAACTGTATCTTTTTTTCCAGAAAAACTTTCGGACCTATCCAAAATGACCCCCGAAAAGGCATGGCAACTGTTAGACGAGATTCCTTCGGATTGCGACTCAATTACGTCTGGAGCGTCTTCTGAGAACT
This sequence comes from Taphrorychus bicolor, assembly GCA_951812265.1. Taxonomy (NCBI): domain Eukaryota; kingdom Metazoa; phylum Arthropoda; class Insecta; order Coleoptera; family Curculionidae; genus Taphrorychus; species Taphrorychus bicolor. The sequence continues at coordinate 4,692,661 of OX638300.1, forward strand.
CCCTCTCTCATACCTCAAACAAAAATGGACACAACACGAACTTTGTAGTTCGTCCATTGAGTTTTACTGAAGCTAGTGACCCAAATGTTCCAGAACAATGCGAGTGTCCATTAGATTTATTTTTATCTTTGTTTACGAATGAACTTATGGATCACATTGGATATCAAACCGACTCATATGTGACTCAAACGAAACCACAGGCGCACGTACCTACCAGCGCAAATGAAATTCGTTGTTATCTTGGAATAAATCTTATGATGGGCTTAACGAAAAAACCCATTTACAGGGACTATTGGTCATCCAAATACCAGTTCAATTTATCCCTTCTTTTATGTCGAGAGACAGGTTCAGCTGGTTATTAGGTAATATTCACCTAAACGACAATGCTCTTCAACCCAAAAAGGGCGATAACGGATACGACAAATTATACAAAATCCGTCCATTACTAGATACTGTGTCATGGACATTTCTGGAATGTTACTTACCAAATAAGAACCTTCTAACACACTAGTGGATTAAAGCTCTTCTAACACACTAGTGAATTAAATTGTTATAGAAACGATTTCCAGACTTTCTTCATTTCAATTCAATATCATCGTTGTAAAAGTAGCATTGTCAAAGTTGACGTTTTTCAAAATCAGGAATTTTCACCTGTTCTCCACTCCTAAATGATTGATTTTAGCCGTGATCGTGGAAAAAACGTTGAATTAAATTAGGGGAATTAACAATATTAAATCCTGTCGCAAAAATGTAACTTTCGGCTGCGCCTCGAGTGTAAATTTTTTTCTCGTGGATTAAAGGCTTGTTAATTCCCTTATATAATAAATAACTATTATCCACGACCACTATATTATAAATGTTTAATAAGTCTGTTTGGTCTGGATTAAAGGCCTTTTAACATACTAGTAGATTAAAGGTCTTCCCAAGTAGCATTCTAAGCCATAATTTGGCGATCGTTTCGTAATCCTTGCTAAAATCGGTGGCCATTTGGTTAAAAAAGCTGCCAAAAAAGCGAATCTATTACGAAATTATTACACCTTGGCGAAAATTGAGAATTTAATTTTGTCACTATTTCGATTTTTTGACCGACATATTTAGGCCAGTATCTTGGCCATATTTTAGGAATGAATGCTAGATTTTATAGATATAATCGCTAAAATTTGGGTGCTAAAAAATAGCTTTTATGACTAAAAATTTTGCTAAATTTTAATATTTAGAGCTAATTTCCAGGTTTGCTTTGCGTTCCTTTCATCAAACCAACTGTGCATGGAGATTCAAAATGCCGACATGACTGATTGTCTTGTGTGGATAAGTACATTATATCCTGAATAGTTTGGTTGCAGGTTACACCGAATTGCCTCAAATAATGGACTAAAATCTTAGTGCCAAGGCAAATTTACTGTGAATTTAGAGGAGATACTTAATATATTTCAAAGCGTCAAGATAATTTTTATTATTTTGAAACCTATATTTTACATTAATAAAAAATAATTGACCTTGAACTAAATTTTTCTGATTTTGTTTAAACTTTTCCGAAAACACTCCCTTTGGCGACTCAATGTATCAAAATTCTTTAAATTAACGATAAAAATATGAAATATTCAATAGTTGCATATGTATATTTTATTACTTTACAAATAGCTGCTAAATTAGAAAATTTAACAGTCTAAAAATCATGGCCGCTGGGTTGTTGCAGATATTCATCGAGGCTACAACGATCGTGAAGAGGCTAGTGCAGCCGTGCCGCCATAAAAACCAATTAGTGGCGAAAAAATAGCAATTTCGGCCGTCGTTTATTTTACGCCCCCTAGTGGCACTCAACGATGTAAAAAAATACAGCTAAATTGGCTACTTTATGGCTATCTTATGTCAATATTCTGTGGCCTAAATAAATTAGGTATTATTTGCTAATTTTGTAGTCATTTTGGCTAACAAAAGTTTTGGCTATACTTTTGGTCAGAAAAGCCACAAATTTACTGCAATAAAATAGATATTTTATCTAGTAAATATTCGGAACTTTTAGCCAGGCAAGAAAATGTTTACCAACATTTTGGCTAAGTTATTGCGATCACGAAGAATGCTAGTTTATGATCAAGTCTTGGCCATAGATGAGCTCTTATGACAAATTTTTTTGGCCAAAATTTATTCATTTATCGTTTGTCAATTGTTTAAAAGCCTGGCGCATTCGATTTTCTAATTCTCGTTGGTTTTCCATAACTAATCTTGTATACACCCGTTACCCGTTCTTTTAGTGTTACTCAAAGATGCAAATCTAGAAGGCTAAAATCTGGAGACCGAAGTGGCCAATCTCACGGTTAATTTTGTATTATCCACCTATCTTCAAACAATCTATTTAATTCTCCATTGCGTCTTATCTATCTATCTTCAAGCATTCTATTTAACTCTTGACTCACCTTCTTGGTACAATAAGCAGAAGCCCACTGTTGAACTTTAAATGTTCAATTACCCATACAAGTTTAAATTTTCGTCGTAAATGCAATCAGCGAATTTATTGACCATTGGCAAATAATAAATTAAATCTAAACTTAATTTGAAAGTCGCGTTCTTTATCAATTTTGATCCAATATTTTGTCCAGAAATTTGTATCTTTCGTACTTTTGTAATCTGTCATAATTTGATTTTGGCTCATATTGTTTAGGTAATTGATATTTAGTTTACAATGCACTTTTCGAAAAGAGTAATCTAAAATTTTTTAGATTTTTTAAGGCAAGTGTTTTTGGCTCCTGTATAAATATATCCACTTTTATTCAATTTGCAGGAAGGGCGCAGAAAGTACTGGTAACACACAACATTTCATTAATTAATTCCAACATGTTTTGGAAATATTAATAAAAAATGATTTCGTTACATGTATACCGTGTTCATTACAAAGTCATCTAAAAGGCGATTCATTTGTGACAGAAAAGGATGACATAGACAAGTTAAATGGACTTTTGTTGCTTCATCCTTTTCTTTTGACATTTCAAAGCCAACTAGATGACGTTTTAAAACGAACACCCCCTATAGATAATGTTTTTGTGTTATTTTGAAGCCTAGAATCAGTGGTTACATTTTATAATACTATTTTCAGAAACACTTTTTTTTTCATTTTAGAACTGTTAAACTCTTTGTTTCTTGATACGATGGCGACTAAAAAGTTGTGTCGAATATGATAATATGTAGGTATGTTTAATGAATAGTTTATAGTTATTGTTTGAGGGTGTAAAGCAATATATTATGGGTTACTAAATAAAGATTCCTGAAATTCCATGATCTTTATTGATTTTTTTGTTAACGATGCCAGTTTAATCCAGATCATGTAGCATGATTTGAAAGAGACAATTTTCCTCAAACTTTTAATGCAATTATAAGTTTAGAATCTCCTTTATAAACGTCCGGAAAAGAAATTTTAGTTTTGAGGTTACCTTTCACACTTGTCAGTTCAAAGTCTGGAAAGAAACTGTTTTTATGAATTATTTAAGCTTTTGTCCATTGCATTAGTACCTATTAAAATTTCCTTGACACCAGTAAAATTCAAATATAATATCGTTTGCCTCAGTTTGTAGAAGGCGCCAATAATTTCGCAATTAACTCGAAATCATGAGACTTATTATAAGAAGTAACAATAAAAATACATATATAAATTACTAAAATTATACAATTACTAAAAGATTGGTTGTAAAAAAAGTACAAAGAATCCAAGACCAAAATTAACAACTTATCTGTTGATTAGGTACCAACTCTTGAAGAAGGTAGGCATTGGAGTTACATCAATTTTCAGTAACTGACTTTTGACAATTTACAAAAGTTGCTCATTTCTGAGTTGAAAAATTCTCAAATCATTAATTCTCTAGTAACTAAATATTGATTTTTTTTCCAAAGACCAAAAGTGATATTTTTCAAAATCTAGGTGTTCTTTCTTGAACTGCATGGAAGAACGGTTTTCCTTTGTCCAAGATTGAGGAACCGCAGCCAAAATCCGCAGTCTACAAAAGTATCCGAGACCTGTACGTTCTTTGTAACTTACTCTAAGATAATTAAGATACCTGGGGCATTCGAAGAGTAATAACGCATGAGTTGTTTGGTCAGGTGTACACCCAATCAGCACAAGTACATACCAGGTATAACTTATGTACGTCAAATACGTACAATAAATGTACAAATTCTGTTGCAGTAAGTGCAAAGTACGTACAGTATTCGCACGATGTCCACAGATCTGTACTTGTGTAGTAGGTACGTGCCAAAAATACATATTGATGTATGTACTAGAGTAACTAGAGGCGTACTAAATATATAGAATTTATACGTACATCTTAGTACATTAATGCCCTATATAGTGTTGGCCGCATACGGGGTTATTAAATAGGTACCAACAACTATTTCTTGTTAACGAAAATTAACATCAAACTTGAGATTGAAACTATAGTTATCAGTGGTTTTTTTCATGTTAACTTTATTATAATTATTACATAATTACTAAATAAAACTTTTATCCAATATACAGGGTGTTTAACAAAGACTCGGCAATATTTAAGGGGGTGATTGTCCAGGCCTTTTTATGAAAAAAAAGCTCCTATAAACGTAGTCTGCGAACACTTCGTTACCGATATACAGAGTGTTGAAATTTAATTAAACAAAACAATAAAAACTGGATACTTCGAAAACGGCTTGAGATGTTGTAATGAAAGTTTAGACGTGTCGATAGATATGAGAGACTCATACTTTGCAATACACGCGCGTATTGGCACGTCACTGGTTATTCATAATTGAAAAAATAAGACGTCGCTGTTTTTTTTTTAATTAAAAAATTGACTTCAATTCCTTGTTCACTTGCGAAGAAAAAATGTCTCTTGGAATTTTGTCGTACGACGCATACTTTTGAAGTAAAAAATAAAAACAATTTTATGGCATGTACATTTTTTAATAACATTCCAGGAATATTTGCGAACAATTTGAGTAAATATACCTGTTTTATTCCCTGTTTTGAAAAATGAAGAATGTCAGTGCTTGTGTCAGTGTTATTGGAATGCGTCTTGTGATTAATAATTTTGAATCCGTCAAATTTGTTTCATTCGTCAAAGTATCATGAATCATTATACGAATGCTGAGATGACCGACATGCGTTTCATGTATGGACTTAAGGCAAAACATTCAAAAGAAAAACTTTTGAATGCATTCATCGACTCCTTCATGAAACAGGCACATTGAGGCGAAATGGAGGAGCCGGACGATCAGGGACAATAAGAACGGTAGCGCTGGAACAGGATGTGCTGAACATGATCCAAGAAGATCGGTTTACATCTACTCGAAAGATTACCGATGCTTTAGATGTAAGTAATGGGACTGTTTGGCATATTCTTAATGATAATTTGTTGTATCCTTTCCACATATCACGCGTTCAAGCACTTCTTCCTGCTGATTGTCCTCCATGTGTTGATGACTTTTGCGCAAAATGGTACAAATCCCTCAACTACTGGTGGCGATTCTGTTTACCGATGAAGCGAGATTTTCAAGAAATGTATTAAGAAATTACACATAAAATATTTGAATATCGTTTCTAACATCAGCTTTCGTTGAACGTTTGGATTGGGATTGTGGGGGACTACCTAATCGGACCGGTATTTTTACCAGCGAGACTTACCGGAGAGGTGTACCGCGATTTTTAGGAACACACGCTCTCTTTATTTCTGGAGGTACCATTGTCAGTAAGGGATGCAATGTAGTTTATGCACGATCAGCCCACTTTAGTCACGTTGCTCGGAACTTCTTAACAGAAGCATACGGAAATCGTTTGATTGGCTGAGGTGGCCTTCACTTTTGGCCTGCGCGATTCCTGGAATTAAACCCCCTGGATTTTTTTTCGTGTGGGACATTTGAAGTTCTTGGTATACGCTACTTCAGTGGAAAATTTAGAAGACTTAAGACATCGAATCATTGCTGGGTGCAACTCTATTAGTTAGTAGAGAGAGTTTCGCCAATCAATGAGAAGAAGATTGGATTCTTGCATCCAAGTTAGAGGTGGACCCTTGAACAGTTTTTATGATTTTTTGGCGATACTTGTTTTTAAATATCTCTTTTTGAACTTGAATTAAACTTTGCAATATCGCAAAGTATGCGTACCCTATATCTATTGATACGCCTAAAATTTCATTACAACATCTCAAGCGGTTTTCGAAATATCCAGTTTTTACTGTTTTGTTTAATTTAATTAAATTTCAACACCCGCATCGGTAACGAAGCGTTTGCGGACCCACGTTTATAAACACTTTTTCTCATAAAATGGCCTGAGCAATCACCCCCTTAAATATTGCCGTGCCTTTGTTAAACATCCTGTATAGTCTGTAAAAGTACCCGGGTACAATATAGGTACAAATCAACTACAGGCGCCTGGTTACTAGTCCTCAATCTCTATCTTCCACGTGCCGCAACAGGCTAGTCAAAGCCAAAAGGGCACTGGCCGTGAGCCAAAAACAAGACGCTGCTATCAGTAATTCATTATTAACATTTATACAAAATTACACAACAGAAAACGAGAGAAAAAAGCATAAAATTAAACTAAAAACTGCGAAAAACAAAAAACATTGTAAGATTGCGAAAAACAAAAAACATGTAAAAAAAACACGAATTATCACTTATGAATTTGTGGTCAACTCTCCAATTTTAAAACTTCTGTACTACCACATAAAAACAAACTTAAAAATCTCTTGAGACAATCTCCAATCATCAAAAGGGAAGAAAACCTCGTGCTTTCCCAGGCGGGAAGGTGACGTCATTTTGACGTATTTTTTTGGTAAGCATTTGTGACCAATGACGTCATGAGATGACGTCGAAATAATGTCATAATGACGGGCGTAAGTCACAGACCGATGACGTTAGTTTGCAACGCCAAACGACGTTACTTTGTGACGTCAAAATCACGTTACTTTGCGACAAGAAACTGACGTTATTCTAGGTTATTTGCTACGAACGGTTTTTTTCGCAGTTATGTATTTTTCCTACGACAAAGAGTTAAAAAACTTCTAGAATCCAAATTTTCTTACTACCTTTTTGACTTTGACTTGGTAACAAGAAATAATAAGCTCTAAAAGTAACACACATTTAAAAAAATTGGCTCTAGTAACAGAAAATTTTAGCCTAAAAAAACACGAAACTTTTAAATTTAAACAAAATTTTTAATTTTGACGTAATAACACAATTTTGGTCTGAAAGTAAAACAAATTTTTTTAACTTTGAAAATAGTAACTCGAAATTGTAGTCTAAACGTAACAGAAAAAAAAGAAATTTTTACTTACCGACAAGAAATTTTGATCCGAAAGTAATCTCAAATTTTTAAATTTTTAAACTTAAATAGTAGATACTTAATACAAGAATTTTATCTAAAACGTACCACGAAATTTTTTTATGTTTAACTTGATAACAAAAAATTTTGGTCTAACAGTGACACAAAATTTTGACATTAGCAAAAGGAAATTTTAATTTAAACGTAACATAAAATTTTTAAATTTTGACAGTAACACGAAATTTTGGTCTTAACGTATCACATAATTATAATAAACAAAAAGCATTTTTACTTAGTAACAAGAAATTTTTATCCACAGGTAACATCAAATTTTTAAGTTTTGCTTTTAGTATGGTAAAACGGAATTTAAAAATTTCTACTTAGCAGTTGGAAATTTTTTCTGAAAGTAACACAAAATCTCAAAATATTGCCTTCAGTTGTTAGTCTAAACGTAACACGAATATTTTAATTTTGATCTTGGAACAAGTCATTTTGGTTTAAAACTAACCGACATTTTTTTAATTTTGACCGTAGTAACAGGAAATCTTAGTCTAAACATAACACAAAGTTTTTGAATTTGACTGTAGGAACACGAAATTGTAGTTTAAACGTAACAAAAAAAATTTTTTTTTTGACTTAGTAACAAGAAATTTTGATCCGGAACTAGCATCTAATTTTTAAGGTTTGACTTTAGTAAGACGAAAATTTAGTCTAAAGCGTAACACGAAATTTTTTATGTTTAGCTTGATAACAAAATATTTTGGTCTAACAGTAACAAAAAATTTTGACATTAGTAACAGGAAATTTTAGTTTAAACGTAACATAAAATTTTTAAATTTTGACAGTAACACGAAATTTTGGATTTAACGTATCACATAATTAAAGCATTTTTACTTAGTAACAAGAAATTTTTATCCACAGGTAACATCAAAATTTTAAGTTTTGCTTTGGTAAAACGGAATTTAAAAATTTCTACTTAGCAGTTGGAAATTTTTTCTAAAAAAACTTTTTATCTAAAACGTAATACAAAAATTTAAAATTTTGACTGTAGGAACACGAAATTTTAGTCTAAACGTGTCTCATGATTAAGGCATTTTTACTTAGTAACAAGAAAGTTTGATTCAAAAGTAACATTACATTTTAAAGTTTCAACTTTAGTAAGACGAAAATTTAGTCTAAAGGGTAAATCGGAATTTAAAAATTTCTACTTAGCAATGAGAAATTTTGGTCTTAAAGTAACACAAAATCTCAAAATTTTGACTTGAATTTTTGGTCTAAACATAACATACATTTTTTATATTTTGATTGATCTCGTAACAAGACATTTTGGTCTAAAAGGAACAGAAAATTAAAAAATTTTGACCTTAGAAACCGCAAATTTTAGTCGTAACGTAACACATAATTTTTTAATTTTGTCTGTAGGAACACGAAATTGTAGTCTAAACGTAAAACAAAATAAAAAAATTTACTTAGTAACAAGAAATTTTGATCCAAAGGTAGCATCAAATTTTTAAGTTTTGACTTTAGTAAGACGAAAATTTAGCCTAAAGGGTACAACGGAATTTAAAAATTTCTACTTAGAAATGAGGAATTTGGGTCTGAAAGTAACACAAAATCTAAAAATTTCTATTTGTATTGTTGGTCTAAACATAACACAATTTTTATTTAAATTTTGATCTCGTAACAAGACATTTTGGTCTAAAATTAACAGAAAATGTAAAAAATTTGACCTTAGTAACAGGAAAATTTAGTCTAAACGTATCACAAAGTTTTTAAATTTTGACTATATAGGAACACGACTGTGAACTAAACGTATCAAAAAAGTTAACTTAGTAACAAGAAATTTTGATCCGGAAGTAGCATTTAATTTTTAAATTTTGACTTTAGTAAGACGAAAATTTAGTCAAAAGCGTAAAACAAAATGTTTTATGTTTTACTTGATAACAAAAAAATTTTGGTCTAACAGTAGCAAAAAATTTGGACATTAGTAACAGGAAATTTTAATTTAATCGTAATACAAAAATTAAAAATTTTGACTGTAGCAACACGAAATTTTAGTCTAAACACACTACTAACATTACATTTTCAAGCTTCAACTTTAGTAAGACGAAAATTTAGTCTAAAGGGTAAATCGGAATTTAAAAATTTCTACTTAGCAATGAGAAATTTTGGTCTGAAAGTAACACAAAATCTCTTCTCAAGGTTCTAAACATAACCTTTTTTTAATTTTGATCTCGTAACAAGACATTTTGGTCTAAAAATAACAGAAAATTAAAAAAGTTTGATCTTAGTAACAAGAAATTTTAGTCTAAACATAACACATAATTTTTGAATTTTGTCCCTATGAACACGAAATTGTAGTCTAAACGTAACACAAAATCAAAAAATTTTACTTGGTAACAAGAAATTTTGATCCGGAAGTAGCATCTAATTTTTAAGTTTTGACTTTAGTAAGACGAAAATTTAGTCTAAAGCGTAACACGAAATTTAAAACTGGTTGCTTGGCAACCAGAAATTTTGGTTTAAAAGTAACTAAAAAATAATTTTTGCTTAAAATGTTAGTCCAAACTAATTTTTTAAATTTTGACTTGGCAACGAAAAATATTGTTTTAACAATTACACAAAATTAAAAAATTTCGACATTAGTAAAAGGATATTTTAGTCTAAACGTAACACAGAGGTTTTCAAATTATGACTTAATAACACGAAATTTTGGTCTAAGAGTGAATAACGCAAAATTTTTAAATTTGTAGATAAAACCGTAGAAACACGAAATTGTAGTCTAAACGTATCACAAATATATAAAAAAAATTGTTTAGTAAAAGAAATTTTGTTCCGTTAGTAACATCAAATCTTTAAGTTTCGACTTTGGTGACATGAAATTTTTGCTTAAATGTAACACGAAATTTTTGGTCAGAAAGTAACATAAAATCTTAATATTTTGACTTAAAATGTTGGTCTAACGTATCACAAAATTGTTTAATTTTGACTTAAGGTCATGGTAATAAGAAATTGTGGTCTAAACGTAACACAAAATTCACAAACTTTGACTTTAGTAACTGGGAAATTTAATATTACACGAACATTTGGTCTAGAAGTTACAAAATTTCTCATAAGTTTGACTTGAAATGTTAATCTACAAAAAATTATTTAATTTTGACTTAGTAGCACGAAAATGGTGGACTAAAAGTAACAAAAAATTAAAAAATTTCGACTGTAAAACGATTTTTTTAAATTTTGGCTTGGTAACAAGAAATACGTTGATCAAAAATTATCGTTGAACAAAATTTAAAAATTTTAACTTTGGTAACAGAAGTTTTTCGTCCAAATGTAACTCTAAACATAACATAAAATTAAAAAATGTTTACGTAGTAACAAGAAATTTTGATCCGAAGTGATATGAAGTTTTGACTTTAGTAACGCAAAAGTTTAATCAAAACCGTAACACGAAGTTTTTAAATATTGACTTAGTAACAAGAAAATTTGGTCTAAAAATAATATATTTAAAAATTTTGACTTTAGTCGTGAGTTTAGACGTTTAGTGACGTGAAGCGGTTACATCCCAATTTTTAATACTCAAAAGAATGATTTTATCAATATTTTGTATATTTATATTAGAGTTTTTTGCCAAAGAAGCTAAAAATTTTATTTTATGATATTGTCATCAAATATATTGTTTTATTGCATATAAGTCAATTAAATATGTTAAGTGCATATTTATTAGGTACATTATATATACAAAAAAATTATTCTACTAAACATAACGTTATTATGACGTCACTACGAATCGTCATTATAACGTCGAAAAATTGACGTCATTTATTTGTCACTTTTTCGTCAGGTGACGTCGAATAACGAATGATCACCAAAAGTTGACGTTATAATGACGTCATGTTCCCGCCTGGGTTATTTTTAATTTGATTACAAGCTAATTTTTATATTCTTGTCAATATACAAGGGCACGTCACTTGTACGTACTGAAAACGTACATACTCCTGGGACATTTTAGTCCTGCAAATGAAGTACATTTGATGTACGTATACATTGCGCCGTGTACATGAAGGCTTAAAAAGTACTTTAACTGTATGTGCATTGTACGTACTGTGCTGTCTGGATATAGATCTCTTGAACCGAAAGACCTCCTTCCACCAATGGAATTACATCTAGTAACGCCCATGGTGTCTTCAACTAATTTCCGACCGACTATATTTTTTTTCCAAAATTAATCTGTTATTTAGGATTTAGTCCAGGTTAGGTCAATTATGTCAAGTCCATGTCAAATAGATATTCACCTAATAATCTAAAAAAATTGACATATAAATGACACATATACATGGACAGGATAGGACGAATCTGTCAATTCCGCAGCCTGCTAGATGAATATTAATTTGAAAAGGACCATACCTACACGAAGAGCCTAGATTGCGGTGATAATAGTTCTCACGAATAACACGTTATTTAGTGTCAAACTAATCAAATTATTAACAAGTTTGAAAAAACGGGGCGTTTCAAGGTAGGAGGGACTAGCGTATGAAATAACGAAATGAGGGTCTATGTAAACTTCTATTTTCTATGACCGTAAAAGTACCCTGTTCTATCAAATTTAGGGGAACAAAAATAAATGCAGTAAACAACGCCAATAAGTACACAGTAGATCTTACCTAAATTTTCGATAGATCGGCTATATCTTGCCACTCAATTAAACGGACCTCACAGCTCCGCAAATAGGGCTTAAGGGAACAAACGGGGACTTCCGCCCTTCTCTTTATTTTGAAAACCAAACTTGGCTGTATGCTTCTACTGCTGATCCCGGCTGGTAATCGCTCGTCCTTACGGCGTAACGATATGCCTTCTCGGCCCCTTTTCAACCAAAGCAAGACTTCTCGTGAGTCTCCAAAAGCGATTCCTTTCGAGCGTCCCCCAAACAACTTCTTTTTCTACTTTTAAACAGTGGGCTGGTACCTGATGGTGGTCGCTCGTTCCTTCCAGCGTAGCGACCTCCAGCCATTCCGAACGCGGCTCCCCGCACGACTCCTCGTGAGTCTCCCCAACACTAGACTCCCTTCGTGAGTCCCAAACCACTGCCCTTTCTCTCTCAAAGACGTTTGTGCTAACTTACTTTACCGTCAGCAAATTTTCCCCCATCGGTTGCAACTTTCTTTTCCATGAAGTCCATGAGAAGTTGGATGTGCCCACAGGTTGAACAAATTTCCAAGAGATGGTTTGTAAAATGGGGTCAACTAGTGCTTGGTTACCTACTAAACCGGTCATCGGCCGGTCATTTCTAAGAATGATCATTTTTATGTTGTTTTGCTCTTTTGTGACAATACCTTTCACTTTACGTCACGTTAAAACTAGTATTAATGGACGTGACCAGTACTAGCTTATTACCACTTTAAATTTCACGTAAAACTTAAACCAAGGTTTTGACAGACAGGCAATAGGCGTCAAATTGGAATTTAAGTCTCAAGAAATGGTATAAACTTGAGTTGTAAAAGCGGTCCTCTCCATGTTTTCAATATTTGTCGATTTAAATTGCTGTATAATATTTACTTACTAAGAGAAATTCGTCACTATCACCAATCATTACACAATTTTTTTTTAGACTAGGTTACCAACACATGGATTTAAAGCAGAAACCAGATACATTTGTGATAGTAAAGAGTTTATGGGATATTGAAAGAAGAACACAGCTATTTGAATAAAATTTATTATTTCTAACATGATTTAACATTATTCTAACACATCACTTCTTTAGGGAGGCAAGTTTAAGCTTTTGTGGAGCATGTTTCAACCAATTTTTGATGGCGGCTTCCACCTCTAAAGTCGTAGCAGTTTGAAATTTGCTTTTAACCGCTCCTGCAATTTAGAAATAAATCCTTTAGTGTATAAAGTAATCAACAGTAGCATTTAGCGTGATTTTGTGTAGCCTCGAAAGGACAAAAAGGGGTGACCACCCACCATTCCACAAAATTTGGCTCTCGATCATATGTGACCCTTAGCGATGAGCAAGATAAGACCCAGTCGCATACCAATGATCTTGCACTTCGTCTTGTTCTTGCTTTTATCACTGCATTTTATGCAAGACCAAGTCTAAGATTGCAAAGCTAATATTTTTGCTCATCACTAGTGGCCCCATACAGATAGAAGCCGTGAAGTTTTTCCAGAAACTGAAAAAAAATGAGTATTTTCAAAAAAACTCATCTGTTGACTCAAGTCATTTTCACTTTTTGTCCTGCCATTCTATTAATCTACAACAGTGTGTGTGCTTAACAGGGTATCCCGCAAGCACATAATCAAACACAGTCACAGTCACATACAGCCAGTGCATGTTCACAAGAAGAATTTAGCACCGCTGATCATTCTTTCCATATGTGCATTACAATCTAGTGTTATACCCAGATGTTTCACCTCCTCTGCAAATGGAATGGTTTTGCCCAGCAAGGAGAGAGGCCTCAAAGAGTTAAATTTTCTCCTTCTTTTGAACGGAACCACCACGGTTATGTCCGGGTTAATAGACATATTCTCTCCAGACACCACTCGTAGATGGTGTTGATCAGCTCCTGGAGGATTGCTGTTATGCGTCCTCCATGATATAGCCTGGCATCAAGATCACAAGGTGGTCTGCATACGCCTGAACATCCACATCCCACAGTTCAACCATAGCAAGCAGGAGGTAAAGCAGACCACAGAAGAGGTGAGAGAACTCCTCCCTGGCGGCTCTGAAGCAAACTGTTGTGTCCTGAAGGGTTTTGGTGAGTGCTCTCTTGTTCCACATAATGTGCGGCCTGTCCTGATTAGTCTGTTCTACCCCTCTAGCACCAAGCGCTTTACAGAGAGAGAGTCAGGTAGAGCATTGTTGAAAGCTCCTTTAATGTCCAGCAATATTCCTACCGCTATGCTCCCCTACTTGCGATCATGCAAGATCTTCCCGACGAGGTTGTTCAATGCAAGATTGGTCAATTTGTCGCTTTGATACGCATACTGATGTGAGTTGAGAGGGCGCCTTGTCAAATATATAAATCTATCATCTTTTCCAGACTATTCAGTAGGAAGGATGTTAGACTTATGGCTCTTAGAGCCTTACGTAGCAGTTCATTACGTCCCGCTTCTAGTATATATACCACTTTAACCTCTGCCCAGCTTGTATTGGGATGTACCGCCAAACCAGGCTTGCTCTAAAAGAGTTTTGGTTAGTGTTGGAGCAAGTATATCCAGACCTTCCTGTAGAAAGACCGGTCTCACTCTGTTTTCACTAAGCGCCTTAAGTGGTTGAAATGAACCCACTGCCCATCTAAGAGTCTATATGTTGACAACCTTTTTAGAGACACTCCAGTTGTTTTCCATAGGTCCCCCCGGGGAGACATGGGGTTTATCCGTTGCCATCAAGAGACTATCTGAGATTGGTGGAAGTGATTCTCTGAGAGAAGCTCTAAGGTTTCAATGCTAGTGGTTGTGATGCTGATAGCTTTGTTGTTATCCGTCAGAGCTGTTTTATGTTGCTCCCAATCGCCTCTTGTGTTAGCTCGGTTAACAAGAGACCGGACTGCTTTTCACTTTTTATCTAGGGAGTTCCACCAGGAGGTACCTCGGTTATACCTCTTATTTCTAAGTGGACAGTTTTCATTAAAGGCCCGTCGTGATTGCAGAGTTAAGTTGCTCCGCAGGCAGCTCTATCTCATTACGGTTTCTTAATGCAGTTATTGCGCCATTTAGCTGCTCCTCGAGTGTATTTCTGTAGCCACTCCAGTTGGTGTTCTTTGGGTCTCTATATTCCATAATAGGTAGAGCGCCCATCCAATGCAGATAGTGGCATTTTAAATAATAATATAGTTTAAATTTAAATATTATTAAATAAAAACCTCCTCGTATACGCACATATTTTTTTTTCACCAGCAAACATACAAATTAAACCCTATGAACTTACGTATTATTATATCCTTCAATAATAGCTTGTTGAAAGCATTTTTATTTTGCCCACAAAAGTTAAACGTTGATGCCAGAGAATATGTAAATAGTTCCTTTAAGATTCTGTTGGTCGCAGAAACTGTGTTACTGCCACCCAAACTTGACAAATAACATACCTAAAACATTAATAATAATTATAAATTTTTATAGTGTACCGAAATAGTATTTTGTATTGTAGTGGTGGTTAAGCAAATCTTGTGTTAAATGATCAATTCACCATTTATATAGAATACAGCAAAAATACTCTTGAAAATTGGTAAAACTTTATGAAAATACACGTTTCACAGTGCATTAAGGTACATCATTTTGATAGAACCGTCAGTCCATACTTGGACGGACGGCCCTATCGAACTCCTGCTTGCAATCAAACGCTCTTTGCAGATGCTTCATTTCCCGTTCCAAATCAGCCGGCTCACAAATTCTTTTGGCTCACAGAGAAGGTCTTAACCCTGTTGTTTCGCTCTTCACGATTGACCGAATGAGTACCACATTACGGAAGGCATACAACAGGGACTAGGAATTTTCACAAGATATTACCACGTTGTTCCAAAACTGCTTACCCACTACATATTTTCAATGGAAGGAACATTTCTACGAACATACCGATAACGTAGCTGTGAGCAGCCCCCTTATTCCAGTAATAGCCAACTATTTTATAGAAATTTTCGAGACCAAGGCGTTGGCAACAACAAATAAGAGGGCAAAGTGCCAGTTCTGAAACATGGACATCACCTTTCTTATTTGGAGCCATGGCGAAAGCGAACTTCAAAACTTCCTCTTACACCTCAACTCTATCAACCCAAAAATTCAATTCACCATTGAGATAAAAAAAGGGAGGACGCCTACCTTTTTGGATGTTTTGGTAACAAAAAGGCCGAATGGGAGCATGAGCACACCGTTTATAGAGAACCAACACACACTGACCCATACTTCAAATAACGGATCAAATGATGATCACAGACAGAAAAGGGGAGTCATGCAGACTCTGTCTGTGAAAGCTAAGATAATTTATGAGCGGGGTTGGAACGGGAAATGAAGCATCTGGAAAGAGCGTTGGTTGGAATGGATACAGCAAGTTCGATAGGGCCGTCCGTCCAAGAAATGTAGAGCGCTAGGAAGGAACAACGGGAGAAGATGAAGAAAAGCGCGGATGGACTAGTCTACCATACATCCACAAAGTAACGGCTACTAGAAAAGCACAATATTAAAACTCTCTTTAAACCAACTCGTACAATACAACAGAGCTTGAGATCGCCCAAGAACGCAGATATCCCCTATCGGCACCCGGAGTTTACCGAGTTCCATGCAGTCGTGGCTCGGTATACATTGGACAGAACACAAGAGGAGTTGCAGGCTGAGATGAACACAAAAGTGAGCAGTAGCAAATCCCGCTATTTCCTAAGGTCACCAAATTCTTTTCAACGACGTCGACATCTTATATCAATAGCAATGTTTCTATCTGAGATTAACGAGAGAGGAGATCTATAAAAACGACAACACTATCAAGAGGAAGGAGGAATTTACGTTTCTAAATGCAGTCTGGAAGTGTGTTCTACGACATACTTCAAGTGCGCCGAAACCCCGCGTCACCACTACCCCCACCCCAGTCCCTCCAGTGCAGCGCGACGGCTGGAGAATAAATACCACGGAGCTTACCACCTTCGAATCAGTGAATGTCGGGAAGCACGAGAGATCACTTCGCCCATTCCCTTTTCGCTTTTGATAATGTATGCCTCATCTGAGGAGGAAACTTCAGCAAGAAATTCCATTAGACCACACCTTCAAAGCCCGCAAAACACTGCAGATTGCATCTTGATTTTATTGCAAGCCCTACGCCCTTTTTGAAAGCCGTATAATTTTGTTTCTATTTTATTAAATAGAAAACTTGGAAATACATCCCGGTGTTTACCTACGGCTCTTCAAAATATCCAAAATGACACGCCTTAATATAGAGCGACACAACTATTTTTTCATTAAGTTTTAACAATTTTGCAGAGTGTTTTTGTATCATTGTTGTATAAAACTGATCTGTTGAGGACCAAAACTGCACCTCTTAACGCAGAATAACTGAGCTGCATCAAAGTTGATGACATTTTAATAAATATTATAGTGAAGAAGTTTTGTGAGTTTTCCTGGATAGATAAAACGACAATTGTAAAATAAAATTTTAATTAATTTTTTGGAGTTGAGCCCTGCTTGGTTGATGACCAATTTCTGTCATAATTTGAAATTATAAAAATCAAATAAGCATTGGAAATTGTCGGAAACCATATTTTTCAGTAGAGTAAAGTTTCCGTCCTATGAAACAACAATAGAAAATAATTAAGAAAAGTTGCTTAAAATCACATCCAAGGATTTACATCACATTTCAAATCGTCGTCGGCCTACTACCACTTTTCTACTTTTTATTAGGAAAAACTTAAAGAATATAAGAATTTCGTATCTTAATTTTGATTCTAATTTTTACGAATTAGTTTTAAACATGGTTACTGGAAAGCTAAAAATTTTAATTTTGCCAAAAGTATAAAATTCAAAGTAAGCCGAGGTTTCTGAAATCTGGTATATTGGGATAGTTTTTTATTCTTGGAAACTCTTCTTATCGACTTTTTGTCATATCTTTCATATAGAAAGAAAACTTTACTCTACCGAAAAAGTGCTTTTCTGACAATTTCCAAGACCTCCTTGATTTTTCAAAACTTAAATTATGTCAAAAATTTTCTTTTAACAAACATTGCTCCAAAAAAACAAAATTAAATTTTTGCTATTTTTAACTTTTGGCATGAGTCCCTATGGCTATTCGGGGACACAATATATACAGGGTGGACCAGGTTTTTGGTGCCAAACTTTAAGGAGGTATTCTACGTCCAAAAATAACCCTAGTTTGCTATATAAACCATAGTCTAAAAATACTCCGTTACGGAAATACAGGGTGTTAAAGTTTTTTTTGAAAAACCAAAAAATTGATTTTTTTCTGAAACTGCCAGAGATATTTTTATGAAATTTTACAGGTGTCAATAGCGATGAAAGACTTAAGTTTTGCAATACAAAAGGCCTTTTCAGCTTTACCAGTGGCGTGCACTGCGGCTCGTGACTGGCTATTTTTCAACAAAAAAGTGGTACGCTACTGGTTTTTCTGAAGATAAAAAGTATATTTGAGGTACTTGTTCAATTTGAAAGAAAAAAGGCCCCTTGGCTTTTTTTCGTAGAGCACACCGTTTAATAATAATAAAATATTTTTAAATGTTTGTGTTTAAATGGGTTACCTAGCTATTTTTTAATTGCATACCACACTTTTAATAGATTATTAATTTTGTTACTTGCGTACCGCCAGATAATCAATATTTGCCACGCCTTGTTGGCGTAGCTATTCATGGCAACCTAAAACAGCCAAGCTTATTTTTTTTAACTGTGTTGTAACAATATTTATTTTCAGAATTAAAAACTAAAAGTAACTAAAACAATCATTGAAAACATAACAAAAACAGTTATAAAAATTGTTCAAAATGGGAACCATTATTTTCAATGCACAACTGGCATCGACGTATAATAGACCGATTTAAATGTACTAGATGTGGTAATATTTGATTGCAACCATATCTTATGCGGTTCATAAGTTCTTCTTCCGTATTGACAGGAGTCGCATAAACTTTCTCTTTTAAAAAACCCCACACAAAAAAGTCTAACACGGTAAGATCCGGAGACCGTGGTGGCCATGTAACTGGACCCCCTCTACCAATCCACCTATCCGGAAAATGATTGTCCAGCCAATTTCTGACATTTCTGCCAAAATGAGCGGGACAACCGTCAAGCTGAAACCATGCATTCTGTCTTAAAAGTATCGGTATTTCTTCCCACATATTCGGAGTTTCCGTTTCTAAAAACTCTAAGAAGTTTTCTGAGTTCAAACGTCGAGGTAAAAAGTAGGGTCCAAATAAATGGTTGTTGTAAACCCCTATCCACACATTTAAGCTAAATTCAACTTGAAAATTTCGAGGTCTAATGGCGTGAGGATTTTCATGGTCCCATACATGTTGATTATGCAAATTAACTACGCCGCGGCGGGTAAAGCAGCACTCGTCAGACCACTGTATGTTGTTCAAAAAATCCCTATTTTCTTGAACTGCGTAAAGGATCCACCTACAATAAGTAATTCTTTTTTCTTGGTCTCCTGGATGTAGCCCTTGAACAGGTTGTAGGTGAAATGGACGCCGATGATCTCGTCTAAGAGTACGAAGTATATTGGATTTTGAGGTGCGAAGAATACGAGAAGCAATACGGGAACTCGTTGTTGGATTTCTGTCAAATTCATTTAATATCTGTTGAGAAATTCTTCTTTGTTGTTGGTTTTGGTTTGCATCTCGATCCTCATGCGAATTCCTTAAACCTTTCTCCAT